>APFE031288614.1:0-16405 GCA_000404065.3 Pinus taeda
TCAGTAGTAGCTGAAACACAAGAACCAGCTACGCCTGTGCATCAACAGACTACCCCAGCGGAGTCAGCCAGTGTACAGGGTATACATACTATGACATCTCTGTTCGAGGAAAATGAATTCCTCAAAGCTGAATTAGAAGCATACAAGAATGAACTAACCATGGCTCGAGAGGCTTTTGAGAAAGAACTGAACCTCTATACGTTAGCACAGGCAGCCTCAATGCAGAATAAGGAGCCATGCAAGGAATACATGTGCCATGAGTGTGGCAACATTTACCATGTTGCAGGCTACAAAGTAGTTAAAATTCAATTATCTGAGGCATCTACATCAACTGGAACAAAAGAAGAAAACCCTACTGCTCCACAAGAACCAGTAGGGCTCTCTATAAAGCAAGAAAAACATACCGAACCTCAGATATCTTGCCCTTCACAGGCTGATGCGGCCATTCAGACAGAATCACCACTACAATTAGTCAGTGTAGCCATTCAGACAGAAGCACCACCACAATTAGTTAGTGTGGCCATTCAAACAATGTCCCAACCCACTACTGTTGATGCCAAGATACAGACTTTGCCATGGAATCAGTTGGAACAGATGAACAAATGGAAGAGGCAATATGCTGAAGAACAAGATACAATGTTATGCCAACACAAGTTACGATGGCAGAATCATATATATGCCAATTGGGACAGGTGGGACCAAATGATGCAACAGCTTAAGGACTACAAAAAGGAAGCCAAAGAGTCTAAGGAAAAGATAACCCTGATGTTTTCATTAGTCCAGAAATTGATGGCTACACGTAAACCCTCTGTAAACTATTCTCTCTTTCTTGCTGAACGATTCATTTATTTTCAATTAAAAGCAATAAAAAACGACAGACCATATGAGTTAATGACTTCAGAAAACTTTGTTGAGACCTTTAATGAGGCCCCCGAGAGTGATCAGCATTTGCTGTGTGAACTCTACCTCCATAACGAGGCTATTCCCGAGAATAGAGAAGTCAATCTTATTCCAATTGCAGGAGATATACAAATAAGGGCATTTGTCTCATTTTTGTCTAACCAGCTCACTTGGCAATATGCGTTCACTGCAAGCAGTCACAATGAGGACAATAAACTCCTGTGGATCAGACCAGAGCCCTTAAGGCCAGCCCTGTTCATAGCCTAATATTATGAGTTTTTACAGAAGCCAGGAATGCACAGGTACATGCAGCAATTACAGGCTTCAACACTTTCTAAGTGTCAACAACACATTAGAGTGAAAGGTAATGCTGTAATGAACGCCAATGTTATGTTTTGGCAGCAGTCATGCAAAGAAAGACAGGACTATCACCCTTTTAATCCTCACAACCTTCAAGCTGCATTATCCAGGGTTTCCAATTACATTGGTTGCATTCAACGTTGCAGAGTAAACTGGATCGAGTATCGTTTCCATTTTCCAATTTTATGGCTGCCTTCAGATAAATATCAGTGTCATTTCCAGTTGACCAACAGAGATGAAGCCTTGGCATGGCATAACTTGCAGAATAATGGAGGATTTAGAGCTCCTACAGATGCCACCTTCTCCAGCTACTGCTTGAGTAACTTGCATGCTCAGTCCCAGTACTCAGACTCCGATTCAGACTAGGGGTTGCCTAAGGACATGCAACATTTTTAGCTAGGGGGGATGTTAGGACTCCACTATGCATCATTTTTGCTATATATTTTGACACCACTTCACCCTTATAACTATCATTAGAAAGAATCCCATCATCATCTTCAGTCACTTTATCCCAAGGTATACAAAAACCTCTTCTTTATTATATGTTTAATCTGTTTTACATTTAATTCCGTAATACTCTTATATTTTATCATTAATTGAAGTGTATCATTGCTAACACAAGTCCAAAGATCGCAGATAAGTACATGCGGCCATTGCTAAAACAACTGACTCAGTTGCTGAAACAGTTAACTCAGTTGCTGAAATAGCCGTCAAGCACGCAAATCCCGTCAAGCGTAATTTGCGATTTTGGAAGAAGCTTTTTGTGGAATAGCAGCAGCAGTATGAGGACACGATTACCTGGATCAGCCCGAAGATAGCCATCTTGTTATCTCTGTTGTAACAGTACCTTTTTCTGAAGAACAGAAATTTGTTTTGAGAAAAAGAACAGATTCGAGATAATATGGATTCACTCTTATGTAAATTGAAAATGATGTCTCCTCTTTAAAAGGAGGAGACATCATCATTAGAAGGGGATCGGTGGTTGTAAACAAGGAGAAGCACATTGTGTGAACTGGAGCTAGTCTCCATCTGTAATGTATCAGTTGCTTTGACAGATGAATAAATTCTTCTTTTGAGCATTCCAAGTTAGTTCTTTCCCCAGGGAATCTTGTGAGAGGGAAAGGGCCCGCCTTCCTCACAAGATTCACCCTTGATTCCTGTATTTTTCTTAACTCTTTGTGTGTGTCTTGCATTTTACTTTAATTCTGCTATTGGACACTCGATTACACAGTACAGTTATACTCTGTTCCCTTGATACTGTGTGTATTGAATGCATTTATTCTGAAGTTGAGAAATCTGTTTCTATTGTTGGATAAATGAATGATGTCGGGAAGTAGGTGCTGAAGATTCCTGTATAGAGGAATAGGGTCCTGCCCCATTACTTATCTTCCTTTGTCTATGGTGTGATTAGAAGCAAGAGAACAAGTGCTGAAGGTTCCTGCTCATGGGAATAGGGTCTTGCTCTCTTGAAGTTACTTTTCTTACAGTGTGATTAAGTGTCAGGCATCAGGTGCTGAAGTTCCCCACTAAGGAATAGGGTCCTGTTCCTGCTATGGTTGATTTATTTCTCTCTTTGCAGGTTGACTTTCCTTTGTTGTAATTGCAGTAGAGAAATTATTTCTGCTATAACTAAATCGACCTCGGCTTTGATTAAGTAGAATGCAAATCAGTAGATTGGTGAGATTAATAATTGTGTGTTCTCCTCTTACTACAACCTTGTTTCTGCTTTTGAAATTGAGCATATCCAGTGCGTGATTATCTTTGAAATAAAAAGACTTCCTCGGGTTGATAATTTATGTGGAGCTTGAATTGCGAAGCAATTAAAGCGACCAACAAAGGCCACCTAGAATTGTCCCAAGCTGGAAATTCAAAGGGAAGAATAAACTACAGTTGGGAGTTTAGCCTGAGGGACAATGTGGAGAATAGAGGAGTGAAAGCCACGATAAGAATGGAAGGGTGGCCCGGTCGAAGGGACTCAAAGAAAATGCCCACAATTCACCATATGTTTTGTATGACAGAGGGACAAACACATTTTCAGTGCCCGAATGATGGATATAAGCGCCAGAATCAAAACAAGGAAAGGGATTGCAGTAGGGGCAGGGAAATAACCAAAAAGAAACTGGTTAGGGAAGGCAACGAAGAAAACCTTAAAATATTGACACATGTAATTGGTGATTGTGTACAGGAGAAGGTAGGAAAAGGATGGTGCAGTCGGGACGTGGAAGAGGACGCAGAAGAAGAGGCCGCCCAAGGCAAGAAAACCCTGGATTTAGGCCAACGGAAGCCCCTGGCAATCAACAAGGAAGGAGAAGGACTACCAGAATTGTGGTTTAGGAGGCAACTAAGGCATACCAGGAAGGAACAGATGAGGATATTCATCGTATCATTCAAAATATGGAGTCAAGCATGATGGAGGAGTAGTCGGGATCAGAGGTAGAAGAATGGGCAGAGATGGTAAGTGACCCAGGAAATACGAGGGGAAGGTTAACGTTGTACAGGCAGTCTTTGCACATATACTGGGTTCTCAAATGCCTCCTGGCCAAGGCCTTGGAACAAGTAGCAAAGGAAATGGCAGAAATAGCTAATGGAATGCCAAACTTGCAGAAGGCAATGAAGAATTTCCAGGTCATTATGATCAATCAGAACAATAAACTGGAGGAGATGTCTCAGCTATTGTCCCAGATGGTAGGAAAGCACCAGAGCCAGGAGGAAAAAATGGAGATCCCCATGGAGATGGACCAGCACATGGGAACCAAGAAGGAATGATTTTCTTGAAGCTATGTTTGTCAGTTTTTTGATCTTATCCTTGTCCCAGTATTATGCAAAATAGTAGCTTAATCAGTAGTTTCAGTTGTATAGTGCACATATCTAGTATGGAAAGACTTGTCAAATTTTGTTTTTGGAATGCTTATAGTAAACTCAGGTGGCCAATAGATCTGGTTTCCCTTTTGGGCAGGTTGAGGCCACCAAAACGATGTATCTGGCTTCTTGTTTATCATAAATAGAAAAGAAGGGTACTACCTCCACTTACAAAAAAAAATAGATAAATCATTAATTATCTTATTTTTCTCTAGGAATAATTAATTATTGTTCCCTGTCAAGTTTGACTAAATCCCTCAGGAATAATTAAATAAATCATTATTTGTTTATTATTCCTTAACCAATTTCTTGAGATAATAAATAAATCATTTATTTATTTATTATTTCTAAATAAAAGTTTAAATACTTTTTCCCTCCTAACCAAATATAACAAAATATTCCAAGTGGTTATTCCAAGAATGGGGCTAATAATATTTTAGTATTGCTCATTATTCGAGGCTAACTCAATACTTTGTTATAAATAGAAGGGTTTTCCATTCATTATTCACTTTTTATTATTTTCATTGTTTCACTCACTGTTGTAACTCTGATTATTATCATTGTCACACACCATTTTTTCCATTTGAGTTCCCATTGGGCTCAAACATTTTATTTATTGGGTTTACACATTATAGAGGAGAGAGACTCTACACAAGCTGAAGCCGTTTGAGGATAACCAAGAACCCATCCCATAGAGGGGGATTGGTAACATTTATTTTTTCCCTTCACAAGTGTTATAATAAAATCTATTCTTCGTATATCTAGTTTCCATTAGAATATTGGAGTTGTTATTACTGTTTAATTTTGTCGTTTAACTATGATTATGGCATAGATCAGGACTTTGGCAAGTTGTGTTTCTATCAGTTGCTGAAAAGATCTACAATGTTTAGCAGCCATTTATATTGTTGAGACTGTTTGTCATCCACAATCTTAAGTGTTTCCTTTTCGTACATACTCAAGGAGAAAACACTATAACAACAATAATGAATAATGTAGCTTCTAGATGATCTCACATCACCTACTCACATAGAAGAAAGGGTGATTTTTTCAAATGTTAGAAGACATACAACTACCATGGCCGAGGCTTCTAAGGCTTATGTAGAAGCCACGAGTTCGGCGATCAAGTTCTTGAGAGTAGAGAATGATTAGATGGCAAAAGACTTGCAAGAGTCTAGGAAGAGAACAGAGTAGTCCGCAGGATACACTATGGACGAAATGAAGAAATAAATATTTATAGAGATATCAACTTTGGAGACCACCATGCAGATGTTGTATAGAAAAGTTGTCACCATGCACAAAGCAGTTGTCCATCTATACGGTTTTCAGCAGCAGTACACAAATACAACCCAAACTCTCAAAGACATCCACGCTGCTATTGCACATGTACAGTAATGGACAATGAGGTACAAGCCTAAAGGGAGCCCAAATTTATTTTCACAAGATGATGAAGCTGCAGGTAGAGCTAGAGAAAGCACAAATTTAGTTGTTGATACAGAACTACGAGAAACTCCCTCCACTCATCACAAGCATTGCGGCTTCCTATGCATAGTTGTACAGGATTATGGATGTCATAGTGAGGACACATAGGATACCCTCGATCGAAACCCTCACTCAATTCATGAGGAAGAACCAAGTCATGATGGAGTTCGATGGGTACATAGAGCAATTGATGCACAAAGCCACCAGTGATGACTTGGAACTTAGCATAGAGAACATGTAGAAGTACATCGATGGTCCAACCACACTCAGGACATTTTTGTGCATGCTTCAGGATGAGTTGGATAGTGGTTTCAGAACCATATACTCGAAAACCATGGAGGCAAGAGTTTGCTTCGATAAAGACATCACCAAACAATATGGGAACACAATAATGCAGTACCAAGCTTGGTATCAGTTCATCACCGAAGACCACCATGAGGAAGTTACTGAGTTGGTCTTTTCCCAAGACCTCGAGTGATGTTGTTTATCTTGTTAGGTTGACTCAAGCCTATTTTTCCCCACATAGGTATATCTGGAAATTGTATTATTGTAAATGTTGTAAGTGAAATTCCAAGTGTCACTAGTGGAATGTGAACAATCACTATGTAATGTGAAGAGTCATGAAGGTAGTCCAAGAGTCAAAGAGGAATGTCAAGGGTCACCCCTCCCTTTGCTATATATAGAACCTCATAAATCCTAGTTCAGGATTTTGGGAGCCAAGCTTTTGGCTAAGCATTGCATAGAGAAGGCTTGGAGAGTATTGTGACGAGCCTTGGCTTCTCCACAGTGTAGAGCGAGTACATCTCGTTGGAGGAGTAGGTGGTGTTGATTGTAATGTTCCACTATTGGGGCTAGTGGCTTTCAATGGTGTATGTATGGATGGAACTTTCACTTAATAATATATAACAGAGCCATCACATTTTCATGCATATGTTGTTATTGTAGTTGGACTATTCTAGTTGCTTTAGAAATGTATGTTATTTAACTTATGCATTTGTCTATGAACCATTTTGTATGAAATTGTATGAATCTTGTTGCAGATGTGTTGCTAGTTTAACTCGTCACTTTGGTTTGTGGACTATTATGTTTTCCAGCTTGTGATGTCATTTTGTTCGTGTGTTCCTTTCAGGATGTGTACTATTACAACATTCTAAGGGACACACTTCCTTTTCCATTTTGTGTGTTAGAACCCCCCATGCATCTCACTTGACTCACTGCAAGGTCACACACTTGCTTTCGACAAATTTATCTCTCTTACCTTTGTGTGTTACTGTAGTCAAGCCACTAATTTACTACCCATTGCTAGGACTCCTATTCCAAACGGGTTGAGGTCTAGTTGAGAATTTTTACTGGGGAGATCCCTTGACATGTTGGCAGGTCCAACACCATCAATAAGAGCCTAGTGAGGTTGGAGTGCTTGGGAAAAGTTTATTGTTGTGTGGTAATTCCTTAACTAAGGCCAATGAAGGCTTATATTTGGTGGAATTATTTCCTCACAAATAAGCTCATATGAATCCACAAAGTGTATAGTTGGATATCCCACTAAAATACATTTCCAATGGTATATGGCACTTAGAAAATCTCTAAAGGGTTGAGGAGATATCACAATTTGAAGACCGACAGTCAATTAAGGAAAATAATAGTTTGGGCCCATATGAGTTTGGGCCATTTGGGCTAGAGCCATTAGGGAGTAAAATGTTGGCACAAAAAGAAATACACACAAACCCATAAATTCAGCTTGGGACCACTTTCAAAGGTAAAGAGGGATAAAAGTGAATCAACATAAATAACCATTTCCCATGGTTTTGGCCCCACTAGAGGCCACATCATTTCACCCTAATCCTCTTCTATTGGTGATGTGTTCATGGTCTCCTGGTCTTGAGACTAACAAAGCCTGAGAGATGGGAATTTCCCCATTAGATGCCATTCACATTAATGTCCATACTCTGACTCTCTATTATAAGTGTGATGTGTTAGTATCATCACAATTAAAGAGGGCGAGAGATAGAGATAGAGATGGAGAATGGATTTTAACATTAAAATTTCACATCAACCTATTTTCAATTAACAATGGATTTTAGCGCAAAACATAGGTCCCTAAGACTCCTTCCATATTGATGACATGTTGTAGAGACACATGACATAGAAATAAATGGTGCATACCCATTGTATGACAAAGATGGTGTCGTGTACCAGTGGCAGATGACATGGCATGTTGACATCAACATGACATTAATAAATGATGTGGCGGTCTAGGTGGAGGACATAATGCATGATGATTTGGATTTTTTTAGGTAGAAAAGTGGGTCATATTCAAGTGGCACATGGCACCATTCCTTGGGAGACATGTAGCAGTTGATTGATGTATGATGATGTTATCTTGCCTTAGAAGGTCTAGGTAGAGGTAATTGATAAAAAGGGTCTGAAGGTAGAGGGTGAGAGATGGAGGGTGAAAGATGAGAAAATTCTTTGTCAACATATGTGAAGTTTCATGTCTTACCTTGGTGCCAAAGAAGTTCTCAAAGTTTTTGAGAGGAAAGGGCTGAGATTACCAAAGCGAGAGACAAGAACATTGTTTTTAACCAACAATCTATCAATAATTTGGGTTTCTCTCTAGGGGGTTGTGTTTGGTGACCTTTTCCCATTTTATGGAATTTCATATAAGTGTCAAGCTCAATAGGAAAGGTGCATATAACAAGCACTTATCATAAAAAACATGCCTTGGAATGGCATGAGGATGAGATGATATGGAAGACCATTAGATTGGTATGGGACCTAGTTCAAGTTTATCAAGCTACTTAAGCCATTCAGGAAGAAGACAAGTTGAAGACATATGGTGTGCATTGATTGGTTGATAAGGATGGTAAGTGGCACTACTTGGAGATGGCCAAGTGGCACATATGACATCATTCAGTAGTCTGGTTATTTGTATTTTTAGGCCTTCAACCTTTGGCAAGTTGAAAAACACCCAAACATTTAAACCTTGCGTTAAGTGCCTTTTGGCTAAAGGCATGGTTATAAGTCATGGTTGCATTTATTTTCAAGGGCTAAGAAATTAAGGCCATGGCACTTGGGCATGGGTGTTGGCACAAATTATTGAGTTAAGTGCCTCCAGTTGTTTTTTTGTGGTCTCGACACCAAGGCTCGTGCACAAGGAACAAACTATGAGCTTAGAATTTAGGGATTCAGTGCTTCCTTTTAGTTGGTGCCAACAAAAAAAATTAGGGATTCAGTGCTTCCTATGACGTGGTTCTCACAAAATATTTGATTCTATCTAAGTGGTGTATTTAGATTTACATCATAATATAAACAAAGATTGTTGATTTTTCTCCTGGAATGGTTTCCATGTTATACTCTCTATGTTCATATGTGTATGTTTCTTATGGTGTTGTTGTTATGTCCTTGTGTTGATTTATCTTGTTTCTTACATGAAATGATGTTGGTTTCTTACATGAATGTTTGCAGAGTAAAAGAAAAAAATAGAAATTGGAAATATTTGTAAAATCAGCCTTAATACTGATTCACACACCGTTCTTAGTTTAATCTTGTTCCCAACACACAAAACCTATTAACTACACGTACAATTTTCGATACATCAACTTTGAATTTGAATCTATCATATTATTTACATTAGTAATAATGGGTGTGGTTATAGGATTGGAGTCATCCATTTAATCCCTACTCAAGATCTTGAGTCCATACTTACCCTATCCAAGGAATATATCTTTTCATATTTACCAAACCTCCAAACCCAAGAAGTAATGCATCATGTTAATGTTCTTCCTCTCCAAGTTGGCATCCATATCTGTGTTGAACCCTGCAATGAGATTCTCTTGCACATGTAGAAACTAACTATATGCATAAAATACTAAAATAAGTAGACTAGTCCCAACAAATGTATAATATAAGATAAGTTCTACTTCAATTTTGGTGAAGCCTACGAATTGAAAATAAATATCTATCCTAGAATGCATTCTAGGATATATATAGTTACCCTACCCAAGGAATATATCCTTTCATCTTTACCAAATCTCCAAACCCAAGAAGTAATGCATCATGCTAATGTTCTTCCTCTCAAATTTGGCATCCATATCTATGTTGAACCCTGCAATGAGATTCTTTTGCACATGTAAGAAACTAATTATATACATACAATACTAAAATAAGTAGATTAGTACCAACAAATATATAACATAAGATAATATCTACTTCAATTTTGGTGAAGCCTACGAACTGCAAATAACTATCTATCCTAGAATGCATTCTTTTAATCCCTACTAGAGTCCGTAAAAGTCTTTATTGGACCTACAAACATGGGATTCCTTTTCATTTACCTCAAATCATACAAGCTACTATGTGTAATTATCTTCCTTGATGCCATTTACAAAAATTGTCTTCATATCCAATTAATGTATCCCATCCCATAAATGAAACTAAGGACATAATTTCCCTAACGTAAGTGAACTTAGTGATTGGAATAAATGTCTTATCATAGTCCATTCCCTACTTTTGGAGAACCCTCTTTTCCTTGAACTTATTAATGCTACCATATACTACATGCTTGATCTTGTAGAGAAACCTAGAACTCACAGTTAACTTCCTCTCTAGTCTTGGCACTATGTCCCACACATAATTTTTCATGATGGAGATGTACTATAGGGAAAATTTTAAGGATCCATTCTTAACTTAATGTGTGGAAATCTTAGTAAATATTACTAATTCTACAAATTCTAAGTATAAATAAATTGGTGATATTTTTGTAGGAATATTAAAATTTCTGAAGGATTTATATAATTTCTAGAAAATCTTGACATTTTTTAGAGTAAAACAAGTTTTATTATATAAAATTTGGGCAAATAAAATGGAATTAGATGACTTATTGTTTTTACAAAAACATGTAAATTTATCCAATGGCTGAAATTTAGCCCCTAAAAGTTCCATTGTTACTCTTCCAACTTGGCATCCCAACATACCTACTAGTTTTTTGCCTCTTGTAAGTTATAAGGCTATGAATATATTATGTAGTTCATTAATTCCATCTAGTATTGAAACTTACTCAAATGTTTTATCTCTTTAAATGTTCTCCTAGGAGTCTCAACATACCCCTAGGCATCCCTTAATGTTTGAGTGAACCATTAGGTTCTCCTGGTGTAATTGGAAATAGTTTATGCCTCCTCCTCTTCACCTCAAAATTGTTGTATTGAGATGGAGGCCATTGGTGACCCTAGTTAAACCTTTATAAATTCCTATTCCTCATCCTTTTTTATTGGAATAGGCTCATGGGATTTGTTAGACACAACATGTTCCTTAAAATTTCCATTCATACTCACTATTATATTTCTTTACTCTAGAATATATACTCTATATGCATTTAAAGTCTCACTGTAACTTATAAATAATCCCTTCCTAGTTGAGGGCTCTAACTTGTTCCTCTTCTTCACCTATACATGGATATAAACTAGACATCCAAATATGTGAAAATGAGCGAACTCTAATTTCATACTAGTGAGTGTCCCTTGAGTGTCTTTTCCTCCAAGATACTATTAGAACACATGTTTTGAATTTATACTATTGTTTCTTATGCCTCTACCCAAAGAAACATTGACAAGTTTTCATCATGAATCACAACCTTAGCATTACCTATGATGGATTGATTCTTTCATTTTGTTGTGAGCTGTAAAAAAGAATTGGCTTCCTATTGATCCCTACCTTGTGTAAACCCTTGGACTCCTTGAAGGTATACTCACCCCCATTGTCTAATATCAAGACTTTGATATTCTTCCCCATCTAGGTTACAACTAGAGCTTTGAACTCCTAAATCCCACTAAATACCTCATATTTGATCTTTAACAAGTAGAGACAATTCTAGAAGATGATTAAACAATAAAGGAAACATAATAAATGCTTCCTAAAATTGATGCTACTAACATCAACACGTGAACATCAAAATGCACTAGTTCTAGAATGTCCTTATTGCTATGTTCATTGCTTGGGAAGGAATCCTTGGTATGCTCACCAAGCATGCACCCTCCAAATACACCCTATTGCTCAATGTTGAACTCTAGAAGAGATATGACTATCTCTCTTAAAATAGGAATTCCTTATAATGTAGGATTCCCCATCTTCTTGTGCCACAATTCACACAAGATATCATTTTTATGAATAAGATATTGAACAAGTTCACCCTACAACCTATAAAAATTACTTTATGTAACTCTTGTTACCTAAGTTGTATCTAGGCTAAACTCCTTCAACCCAAGGAGGGATTGTTAGTTCTATAATTCCACATCATAGCCCCTTATCCCCCATAAATGAAAGTAAAATCAAATGCCTTTTGAAACCTCAAAAAAATAAAACATCATAAAAGTACAAAGAGTTACCTAAATGGACTTAGAGGGGAATGTTATCACATTAGAGATTTTGAGGTCTAAAATGGGCTTCAAAACAAAAATGTACAACCAAAATAAACTTTTTAAGAACTAATAGGATTCAAGATGATGATGTCAACCATTGGGGATGATTCACAATTTTTTGAGTAAAAAAGTAAAAGATTAAAAGGTAAAAATATAAAAAAATACTTTTTCAACTCTTATTTTCAACCTATCTCCCTACGATTTTACTCAAATTTCAAGATGGATCACTCATTGGATGCAAAATTTAATTCCTCATCTGAGTTCCCATGTTTCATACTTTTGATGGACCCTACTACACGAAAAATGAGAAATACATGAAAAATGTGATTGCGAGCACGTTTTTCCATGTATTTCTCATTTTTCATTTATAAGGGTCCATTGAAAGTATACAACATGGGTATTCCTTGGATGAAGAATAAAATTATGCATCCAACAAGTGGTCCTTCTCGAAACTTCTCAAAACTTGAGTAAAACCATTGGGAGATAAGTTGAAAAAATAGTTTTTTCATTTTTCCCTCAAAAATTTGATGATTTAATCTAATATTATTTTATTATTTCCACTATTATTTTATAATATTCCTTAGGAGGCCCATTTCAGACCTCAAAATTTATCTAGTGATTCCTTCTATTAGGTGCTTGGAATCATCACAAGTCTAAACATAAACCCCTAAGTCTTGATCTATTATATTAGAAAATAATTATTGGGATGGTGTCATATAATGAGATGGCCCATTGTCTATATACCACTTATTCCTAAGAATAGTGTTGGAAGAAAGGAAATATAACATTGGGAAATCCTAGTTTCTATAGAGGTTCATACTTAGGTTTTTTATCACTCACCGTTTTCCCTTTTTTCTTATATGGAAATTGTGATACATAATGCCATTGATTATGATAAATGAATCACATTACTTTACTCAAGTACTTCTTCCCTAAAAACTATCCTAACTCCTGATTCCTTCCCTTACCCTTATTAGGTCCTTTATATTTTTCCTTAATTGTCTATCAAAATAGGGCTAAGTTCTCATCACCACCCTTCATGTCTCGTTTTGAATTCATCATTCTCATCACCACCCTGCATGTTTCCTTTTGAATCCATCTAAGTCTCCGCCTAAATACAATCATCCCACAACCTTTCAAAGTTAGGAAGGTTCTCACAAGCATAAATACCTTTAAAAAATGGTTCTCATGAAGATAGAAATTCATTGAATGTCATGTTCATTAGATTTATATCTACAATTTTTTCATAACTACTACAAATTGATTAGGATTGTAAGTGACCTTCATAAGGTAAGTTGTGGTTGAATATGATCTAGTCATCTCTACAACTCTAAATTTATTCTATAATATTATATTCCTATTTATGTTCTCACTTTGGTGGAGGCTAACTAGGGTATCGAACATTTAGTTTTTCATTATCTTCTCCAATAGGTCGGGATAAGTGATCTTTAACTACATTCATTGTAATGCTCCATCCCACCCCCCCTTCTAATGCTTCGGGATGTGGGAGGTGTTATCTATGACTTAACTTGACCCCCATGGTATGTTATGAATATGGGATTACAAAAATACTATTTTTCCAAATTCATTGAAACTCAAAACCAATACCACCATCGCATTCATCTCATCGAGAACTTTCTGGTGATATACATTTTATATCACTCTGATTCCTAGTTTGAAAGTTATTCTCATTCAAAGTTTGACCAATTGTATTGTGCCACATCAACAAGGTACTTCCACGTGACATCCACATGTGATCCTTGTGGTCCAACCATGTCACCTCAAATAGTCCCACATCACTTGTTGATTCTACTTGGTGTCCACATGACCATTGTCATCTCTCCACAACGCTTTCCACCTCATCCCAAACTTGTGGGTCCCACAAAGCTGGCCCCTTCATCTTATACGACATTTCTATGTTATATACAACTTCGAGGATATCTTGGGTGCACAACTTACTACCATTGTTGAAATTTCCCAGCTTCTCAGATCCCTGGACCACATAGAAGCTCATTGGAAAATTCAGTCTTGAATCCATCTAAGACTTTTGAAATATATTAAAATCCACCACCATTGAATGCTCCATATTCTATATGCTTCACCTATTCATAGGAAGTCTAACATCACGCTAGTTTCCCTCCCAAGTATGGCCCACCCTAGATAAACCATGCTTTCCACATAAATATAGCTTGATCTATATCTGGTACATTTTGAAGGTGCACATGGTTTGTCTAGCCAGATACCTGGACTACCGAATGCATATGTGATGTTCGACTAGAATCCAACCCTTGTTTATTCAAATGCAACCACTATTGTGAGATGAAAAAGGTATGCAATTTACATACAAGTATACCAAGAGACCATATGGTCCCAGATACAAAGTCGATATTGCTAGCAAAATTTACAAGGAGGAAATTCAAGGAATTTTATCAAAATCTCCTTAAGGCATAACATTTTCCCAAAATACCAAATTCTAGGAACAATAATCAAGTTTCGAATATCGACCTTCGAAAGGATTATTTCATAACCATAAAATATTTAATGGCATCAACAAACCTATCTTACATAAGATCCTGAGAAAATGGATAAATGGCTCCAAAGGCCAGATTTCACAACAATACACAGGTGTGCATAGTCATAAAATTATCATAGTGCTCTTAAAATAAGTGACTATTAGTTATAATTGAATATTTATTCAACACAAAACACATGGATTACCACCTTATCATGTGAGATGGTATACAATCTTAAACAATGCAGTGAACCATCAAATTCATAAATGTATCAAATAAATGAAAACACTTTCAATATTAGGTTAATTGAGGGACTTCAAGAAACCAATCATATTCATGTAAATAACTCAACAACTCATGAATATAATAACATTCACATGGTTCCATAAATTCAAAATAACCATAAAGGCATATAAGTAAATTCATTCACCATGAACAAACATGATAACTAGTCAACCATTCATATATTGTTATTCAAGCATTCTTTCATGAATGAAACAAGTCCTTACATGATCCAATAAACTTAACAAGCACAACCATCATTCATAATTCAAATATGCATAAATCATTATACATATCTGAGTGTGTTAGAGTAGCTAGTAACTAAAGGAGGGACTTCCACTCTCCACGCAACCATAAGGCATCTACATTGCATCCTTTCTTACAACTGACCACCCCTGAGCCAGATCTAAAGTCCGAGGGAATGATTGCACAAGGTTAAGTTCACACTAGTGGATAGGCCAAACATTTACGAGATGGAGCCTAATATCTAGGCAGTTCATTAGTTATCCTCTTGTAGTAAGCACCCTAGTGAATCACTTACTCTTTGATATTCAAACATAGGGCTTTACCCAAATTATAGTAATAGGTGTGTTAACCATTTTTTAAGGATTAAACCCACTATGAGGGTGGTTAAACAACCAATTGGAAAGAAACCAATGGTGTAGTTAATTGTTAGGAAGACACTAAGTGTTTTAACAGATGAGGAAAACACTTACTGGTGTAACATACAAACTGTTAGCATTGAGTGGTTTAATAGACAAAGAAAACACTCAGTAGTTGAATTTTCAATCCTTCAACTGCACATTGGAAACACAAACTCACGCAACAAAAACACAGTAATGGTAGTTGCCACCCAAGGTCACAGGGTGCAGGCTAAAGATCATAAATTCTTAGAACTTAGAGCGATAAAGGAATTCCAAGTCTACTAGGGACTTAAATAGTAAAAATGTTGTGCATCTGAATTCTATTCTAAGAATCTGTAGAAAATCTATGTAGGTTAACCTGATAATGCAATATAAATCAAAGCAGAATATTATAACCTACTTCTACTATCAATTTGCAGAAGCTTAAAGATCGAGCTAAACAATATAACTAGAAGAATAAGAACCAATGGCACAATACAAATGAAAATACTTTGGGGAAAGCCTCAGCTAAAAGCCCCACACTATTCTATTATCATACATGGTGGAAATAAATAGGAATTATACAAATCCTTAGCTCTCACAGCTAGCCAACTCTCAGTACAATCCTCACAGATACTCATAGCCAATCGTGGCTTCTCTCCAACCTTCCTCTCTGCCCTCCAAGCTCCTATTTCCTTGCGTTGTTCCTTGTGGATGTTTTTCCTATTACCAAGTGGATAATCTCCCTTCAAAACTAGGCAATCCTCAAGGATTTATCCTTGACTGCATGCATGAGTTTGCTCATTCAGAAAACACATGAAACTGATAGTACATTGTCCTTGAACATTAATCTCAACTAGATCTTTCTTAGAATATACATGCATGAGTTTTTGATGAGGGAATCTTCAGTTAACTGGAGTAGCACTAGTTGACTGCATTAATGCATCAACTGACTGTTAACTCACTATTAGTTCCT
>APFE031288614.1:20379-53942 GCA_000404065.3 Pinus taeda
ATTAATTTAAAATAAATTAATTAATTATCTCCAAGTAGTTGTTAAGACTAAATTCGATTTTAATTCACAATTTAATTCGAGGACATTAAATTGGAATATTCTTGTTGCCATATTTCAACAGAATCCAATGAATGAACTCCATATTCGTTTGTGCTTTGTGCATATGTAGACCTCCTTCCACACCTATTTACACACCTAGAGAAAGCACCACCTTCGCTTTTATTTGTGTCGTCCTAAATAATTGTATACCACAATCTCTTCAATTTATGAACGGAAAATGAGGAACGGGCACCATCTTCATTTACACCACCCTCATCCAATATTTTCTCTCATAAATTAGTGATATAAATTTATGCCAACTCTAGTTTGCCCCCAATTGCATTATCATAAAACCTATCAGACAATGGTTTTTTAGAGTATGCAAGCAACCACGATATTAAGTTTTTCATGGTGTGGCTCATGGCTTCAATAAAAACATGCGAGTAAGAAAGATTCCATCAGACCAAGGATGCATAAGGTTATCCTCCCTTAAATTGTTTTAATTAATTAATTTTAATTAGTAATTGTTAGATATTTAAGTAGGTTTTTTCCCATTTGTTATTTTCCATGCCGGTGTTATAATCATAATTATGATTATGAAATAATAGGGGTAACATGAGGGACATTACAAAACACACCCCCTTAAAGGAACACCATCCTCGATGATCTACAATAGAGAAAAAAAAATAGTAACTGAGTTTTATAGCAATAGCTCTATTTAGGCATCCATTAGAGGCATTCATTCCTTTGGAAACCACAATATATCAATTCTGCTAGAAGAAATTCTTACCATATTCCTTCCCTTTACCTTTTACCTTGGTTTAATGTTTTCCTTACTTACTTGGTTGTCATTTCCAACATTTTGAGATAAAGTAATTTGAAGGGGTCCAAATGGTTTTTATCATATCTATTGTTGCAATATTAAAAAATTCTTGAAATGATCTCAACCTCACATATTAGCTACAACTTAATCAATTCATATATTTCATAAAAGAATTTTCATTATGTATCCAATTCAAGCAAGTCTTCATCCATGCTCCCAAACCTTTCCATATTCATCTTAACAAGCACATGTCGTACATGCACACATTCCATGTTATCCATATGTTTTTATTTGTAGACTCATATTTCATCCATTGTTTTCATTTATTCACACAACGAATGTCGTAAGAATAAGCATAAGCGCATTGATAATGGTAGTTAAAAATAGGAGGTCAATCTTGCACACTTTCCTAATGAACATTCCACATAACATGGAATCCATTAAGTAACCTCAGTGTATTACCCAAAACATTGCAAGTATTACTTGTTATTTGCATACCACTCAGGTAGTCATCATATTTAAAAAATAAATTAATCCTCCTCCTATTATGATAGTTCTCAATGAATGACTCATCAAATGAAATGGCATCATTATGCTCTTTTCTTTTCTTTTTTCCCATCATTCACATATTCATAAAATTAAAACATATATCAACCATGCACAATTTCAGTTAAGGAAACATCCTTCTTATTCCATTTTTATAGCTATAACAATGTTGTCTAGCTCGTTCATATTAATCCATTTAGGCCTATTTGGCTGAGATTTTATCCTCATCTACCCTCTAATGCAGTTCTGCAAGGCAAACTTCTAAGTTCATTAGAAATTTTTTATTACACAAAAATAAATTGTCTCATATTTTTATCAGGATTGCAATCCAAACTTATTTCTCGTGACAGCTATGGGATCCTTCCCTTTTTCTCTCCTTTTTAATTCATGTATAATCCATAACATCTCAAATTCATAACCAATTCAATTTCTTGAATTCTTGGGTTCAACATGTCAACTTATATTAGACATTTGTGGAAAATTAAACCTTCTATATTGTTTTCATCAAAACCACTTAACATACTATCACAAGCATAGAATTTAATCAGATTCATGAACTTCTAGTTGGGTTTTATTTATCTCTTCTCCTTGAGCTTATTTCCTTCCCTTCCCCCCACTCAAAAAACCAAAACAAGGCCAATTGACGAAGGAAAGAAAAATGAAAACAAAGAAAAATCACAACAACACAAAGCAGCATGTTCATGCTCAAAGTAAACAAAATAGTAACATGTAGCCAATGACACATGAGGAATTTCAAAACATCTCGATTCACAAGACATTCAACATTATAAATTTATCTCAACAAGAACACTTATTACATGCACATAATTTTAATCAGAATCTTCCCCAACAACTTCAAGATCCCAAAAGCATTTCTAAACATTTCAAGAGGTATTTTCAGTATTTCAAAGAGCTTGAGGGATTCTCCCTCATTTATTTTTCTTTTTGAGTTACTTCCTTAGGTATTGTTGGTTGTTGGTTCATTTTCTTGGGTTTCACATGGGATATACTTCCTTCATTCTTTGTAAGGGCATGCATGAATCATGTGTTCTTCTCTGCAAGCCCAACATGTCAATGTCCTTCTTTTCTCCCCATCCTTATGAGGTTTCTCTCTAGTTTTGTCAATATTGTACCATTACATATTTCCAATTTCTGAGGCATGTTACACCAACCCTTGCATGTAGGATAGGTTTTGTAGTGACATTATGTTCAGGTTTTCATGTTCTTGTTTTCTAATGAGTCTTTTGTTCTCTACTTTACAACTCTTCAACTTAGCTTTCAAGATCGTGAGTGTATCTACTCTATTAAGGGAACTTTGTTCTTCTTTCTCATGATGATTTTGGCCCATAATGTGGTGTACCATCTTGTTTTCCATTCCTATATTCCTTGTTTCCATTGATATTCTTATGTGTTGTCACACACACATAGCTATTAGTTATATCAAGCATAACGTATTAATTCACTACCTTATTAGGCCAACACTAAGCATGTTGATCTAATGCTATTCACACATCTAAAACCCATGTCAGTCACATATGCCAAGGAACCAATGGAAAATTTTAGTAACCATATCAATAACAAGTTTAAAATTAGCATTTCATCAAGGTTAGCATTCACATCATCTATAAATCAATAGAAAATTATGGCATATGCAATAATAAAATTGTTGGATTAGATTTGCACATGAGCTTCTTGAGGTCTAGTGTTGAACCTAACCTCTAACACTACCATTATGTATCCAAGCTTCTATCTTTCCCTTTCAAGGCCCATCTAGTCTAAGTGTTGAACCCATGTGTCACATGGTGTTTTTTCTAGCCCTCCAAGCCAAAAATTTCAACCAATGCTCCAATACCATGTTATGCAACTAGTTCACAAAATAGAAGAAAAGATAGATCAATTACTTAAAAATTATCCTCTTCGAGGGGGAAACATCCTTTACATTAAATAAATGAACAATTATTGAATGATTCAAATGATAAGACCTCCTTGGTATATATAGGAGTTTAAGGAGTTACAATATAATCAGATCCTACATAAAAATAATGATGTAAGCGCACAACAATAAAAACATGGGGGATACACAAGCACAACAATAACAATAAGCGGCTACACTAACAATAATAATAAAAGGAATACACTAAAAGGGACCTAACATGCCCCTCTCCTTCAAAAAAGTGTTGTCCTCAATGCATGAGTAGTTAAAGATGCTTCTATATAAAATTCTCATCCTCCCATATGAAATATTAAGTGGGTAAGTTATTCCACTTAATGAGATACTCTAAAATTAATCAATTTTGTAGCTATCAGGTTCTTGTTTTGTTTCTGCTTCAGGATCAAATATGATTTTTTCTTCTTCATCAAAATTTGGCAACACTGTTTGAACTATGAGCTTGTCACTGATAACCTTCTTTAAGCATGAAACATGGAAAACTCGGTGTACTTGGGAAGATGTAGGTAACTCCAATTTGTATGCCATAGTACCAATTTTTTGCAACACCTTGTAAGGAACATAGTACTTGGGTGATGATTTATTTTCCTTATTAGCTTGCTTGAGGGACATTTGTTTGTATGGTTGTAGTTGTAAAAATTCCCAGTCACCTACATCAAAATTTCTTTCATTGTGATGTTGATCTACCTGTTCTTTCATTAGATTTTGTGCCAGAGTGAGGTTATCCTTTAGAGTTGGAGAACTTTTTATTGATGAACGATGTAATCTTCCACTGCATGAACCTGTTGTGGCCACCAACAACCCCCCTCCTTATGAAGTGTTATTGCTAATACTAAATAAGTGGGGACCCTTAGTCAAAAATGTTAAAAAATCAATTAGTGCTTATATTTCCTTTTAGATAAAACTTACAACATTATGGACTTAGGAAAATACCTTTGAAGAATCTAAAAAGCTTAAGTTTCATGATGAAGAAAGTAAATTCACTCCTTAAGAGATATCGCATCACGCGAAGAATGATAGGGTACCTTCTAATGAGCCAAAATGATAAAAAACGCGAGATTGCGACGTGAAACTCCATCGCGTCGCATGCATTAATGAGCACTCACGTTGAAAAACTTTAAAATCGCCGCTATGCGATATCGCATATCGCAAATCGCATAAATTACACATAATGATTATAACGATTAAGCGATCTCGCGATCTCGCGATATTGCAATATTGCGACCAAGCAACCTTGCGATAGAACAACACGATGAGATTGCGTAATGCGATGTAGCGATCTGCGATATCGCAAAGAAAATCGCAAGACCTCCTCATCACAGTTGGTTCTGGCTCATTATTCGAGAAAAAAATTTTAGGCCAAGAACTGGTCATGCACTTTAATGCGAATTAATAAGTTGTTGCCAGTTGTTAATGAAATATGGTGTTGTGTTTTTCGAAGAACTAGTTCATGTAAGGTGGCGTGTTTTTGCATATCTTCGGCATTTAAAGTTTTCTTGTCATTATTTTATCATTACTTCCACCTCATTTGTAAAATATAGGAACGAAGGACAAAAGGTTATACACGGTAGTATGCAAGAAACTATGAGAAGGAAAGGCAGTACTCCAATGTCCATTTGGGAAGGCACACCTAATCTACTTAAGGAAGAGAAAGAGTCGCAGAACTCTTCTGAGGAATCCATCACAGATCTCTCATATACAGCCATGGTTGAATGGGTACTGAACGATGCTGATACCAGAAACATACAGTTTAATGCTCAGGGTCAAGAGCTTACGGAACTACTATTTTTACAAATTTTGAGCTTTATACCCGATAAGAGAAAAAGGCGCAAAAGGCGAAAAACGCATCAGGGAAGCCTGGATCAAGGAATGGAGGTAGTTTCCGATGCGCGATTAGCGCCTAGCGCTAATCGCGCATCTAGGCGCTAATCGTGCATCGCTAAGAAAACTTTCTCGAAAAGGAAGGCTTCTAATTACTTAGTCACCTGCAAGCCCTGAAAATTGCAAGAAAGCAACGATAGAAACAAAATGGAAACAAAAAGCTAAAGAAAAAGCAGAAGCAATCCAAGGGTTAACCAAGTTGAAATGGGATTATTACCAGGCATACATGGTAAAGCCACATAGTCATTGGATGACTCTCAAGTATATCATCGATTTTGCTGAGAAGATAGTGCCAACTCTTGCTAATTCTGTTTGCTTAACTCAACCAAAGGCAGAAGACAGTCAGCCGACTCTACTCAGGCAAACACTGAATGCTTGCGACGTTAAGGAGCAAATACAGAAATAGTTAGATATTAGATTTAATTTTAGAAATAGTTTTGCTTAGAAAAAGGACGGTCATTTAAACCGAATCCTGAATTTCTGTAAATAAGTTATTTAGTTAGTAGTATTTAAACCCTTCTCATGCATTTAGAGAAAGGTCCAAAAATTTGTCAAAAACTTGTCCTCAGAACATGCACTTTTGCACCCTCCGAGGAGGTTTTGATGAATGAATGGAACAGGGTTTATTGGTATTTGCATTTGATATCTGCTACTGACGTTGCACTTATGTACTCTTAGTGGATGTTAAATCAAGGAGAGATAAATCAATTGTCACTTGAAGCTCATGAGTAGGACTAATTATAAATGGTACTTTTATCTCTTAACCATTTCTGCTTATGTGTTAAAGTGATGCTCAATTTTTAGTTGTTTATATATTACAGCGTGGATGCCTGAGTTATCATTTGGCACTTTTGCACAGTGATAACTATTTATTTATGCTTAGTGTATGAATAGCTCATTTATGCGATATGTTTTCACAACTGTTTCGTCTAACTTTTTATACGAAGTAGTTCATCTTTATTGAGTTCTTTTCTTATAATCGCTGAATGATCTTTATTATCAGTTATTGTTTGGAATCTTTTTAGATCGCATAGAAGAAAGATCACACCTCGGGTTAGCATAAATTTAGATGTTTTTCTGTTTTTTAGAATATAATAGCATAGCATTATATTAGAATTAGGGTAGAAGTATTCCATTTAGAACAGAAATACCCATCTTTCTCACACACACACACAGAATTGGGAAACTAGTCCCATATCCCCAGTCGGACCCGCTATACCAAATGGATAAGGAGCTGCCAACCAAGGTCTGGACCGGGCGGGTATCCCCCTTGTTGTAGACCCAATTTTCGGGGCCTTCAACATATTTGGTGCTAGAAGGAGGGCCTGAACTATGAATGGCAAGTAAATCTAAACCAAAATACCATTCTGAGAGTAATCGCCCTCACCATCTCCCCTGACTTCTCCATTATACTTAAATCCATAGTTAGAAGTCGCCGGAGCATCAACCGCTGCTACAAACCCTGACATTTCAGAACAATCTATTATTGAACCTCTTGAAGTCGAATCTCTGATTCACAAACTTCAACGATTTTCCATTTCTCCTCAAAGATCTGATAAATCTTAAGGCAGCGTGACTTCGCAGTATAACCCTGCTCATCCCCTAACCAGATTAAAGAGTGAAAATTTTGGCGTTCAACCAACCGAATTACCTCTTCCCAAAAGGAAAAGAGAAAGGAAATCACCTAAAGGGTCTAATAGCGAGACTCTTTCATCAACATCATCCATCTCAACCTCTTCACTGTGAAGTCAACCATCCACTCCTCCACTTCAGACCATTGTCAATCCACCCACTGGAACCCCTACAACTCCTCCTCAATCATCTGCAATCATAATATCCTCATCTTCCCAACCATAGGGATCATCTTTTGCACTTCCCTCTGTTAGTAGTTCAACAATGGCCCAAACTCCATGGAATAAACCTGGGCAGTCTTAATACCTGCACCCTTGAGTCAAATACCAGCCCATCCCGAGAAATGGCTACCTAAGTTCAATCCCAAGGCAGGCATGCTAGCAGAAGAGCACATAAACAACTTTATGCTATCCATTAATCTCAACGGGGTTACTAATGAAGATGCTGTTGTTCGACTGTTTCCTTATACTATGCAAGGAACAGCCGAATCGTGGTATTTCTCATTACCCTCTGGATCTATTACTAGTTGGGACATCTTCCAAGACCAATTCCTAACCAAGTTTGGTGATGACAGGTCTACGGAAACATTAATCAACAACCTATCCAACCTTAGGGCCGAATCTAGAGAGCCTATCAAAGACTTCAATCTACGTTTCAATAAAATTCTAAACAAAATTCCTACTGCTTCCCAACCCAGTGAAGAAGTACGATGTGAATGGTATATCACTGCTTTACCATCAAACATAGCAATCTTCGTGGATAGGGCTAATAAAACAACCTTAGCTGAAAATATGAAAGAAGCCATAGCAGTAGAGAAACGTATAATAGCCCTAGAGAAGAAATCCGCGATAGACGAACGGAAATCTAAGAAGGTCACATTCAAAGAAGAGTCCAAGAATAAACAAGCAAAAGATCCATTCGATTTGGAGGGATTGCAAAAATTTCTGAAGACCATGTCCAATGAAATGGTCGACATAAAAAAGCAAGTAGCAGAAACTTCCTCAAAAAGGCCCTACAGAGCTTTTAAAAGGGGCCCGTCAATGGATTCAAGGCCACCCAATGCTATTACAAGTGTTGAATCCGAGGAAGAGGAAGAGGAAATTGCCACTGAAGGGCAAACCGATGATGAAGAAGTTGTAGAATTACAAGGAATGTGGGATTTCATCCTCCCACAAGAAGAAGATCAAGAAGTATTCCCAGTTAACACACGAAGTAGAAATCAACTTGATCCTTCCGAAACTACCCCAAAGCCAAAGAGCGCAAGCTCTGCAACAAAGGATAAAGTCGCAACAAAGAAAACGACATCTAAAGCGACTCAAACTAGCCCAGTCCAATCAGATTCATCAACTCCATCTAAAACACTGATCATTTCAGATGAAATGGAGTACAATATTATAGAAGACATGAAAAATACTAGGGCCAACATCACTCTTTACGAATTGAGCAAGTTAAAGCATCAACAAAAGATAATGTTGAAATAATTACATGTTGTGCCAGTTGCACCTTTGCCTACCGCTGTACTTTCTCAAGCTTCCCAGAACATGGGAAGACCTCCAACTAATGTGACTAACAAGATTGATCCAAATGACATCGCTTTAATTGGAGGAAGATCGAGATCTCATACTCCCTCGTTTCTCCTTACTTATGAAATTTTTAACAAAAATGTACATAATTGTTTAGTGGATTCTGGTGCTTCATCGAATATTTTACCAAAGTCCATATGCGCCAAATTAAACGTTCAACCACAGAAATCCATTGTTCGCATAGTTCAGCTAGATCGATCGCAAGTCGAAGTCATTGGAGAAATAAATCAAGTAACCATAAGGCTGTCATCCAACCCGAAGGTATGCAAGTTATTGACATTTTAGTCGCTGATTTCCCTGAATTTTATGGCTTAATTCTTAGCAGGGATTGGTCAGAAAAACTGCATGGATACTTCGCAACTGACTGGTCGCACATGTGGCTGCCTTACAATGGTAAGCCAAATCAAATAAAATTTGAACGAGAATTACATCAGAAGTACATAGTAACAGAATTAGAGGGGGAAAATGAACCAATATCATATAATAATAGCATAATTGGCAATTACTCAGTGGATTCTTTTCTCGACAATTTTAATGCTCATACATCACCTTATTTAGAACATTATGTTTTGTCCCAAGTCGAAATTTTTTCTCAAACAGATAGTTCAAAGTGTATCAATTTTTTAGATAGATCTGTAAATAAATATTTGTTTTGGAAATTATTTTTTGATGGTTCTAAACCTAACGAAGGAGCAGGAGCAGGATGCATGCTAATTAGCCCAGAAGGAGATAAAATCATGTTAACATGCAGGCTCGAATTTGATTGTACCAACAATACAGCAGAATATGAGGCTTTAGTCCAAGGGTTGTACAAAGCAATTGGGTTAGACATCAAGTACCTCCAAGTCTTCGGAGACTCTGAAATTGTAGTCAAACAAGTACGGAATACTATACATTGCTTATCAAGTCATTTAAAACACTATCAATCTTTAGTTCAAGATCTGACTGAGCATTTTATAGCATTCAATATTTCATCAATTCCCAGACTCCGGAATGCAAGCGCTGACCTTTTAGCTAACGTAGCTTCTAAGCTCATTCCTTCGGAAGATTTTAGTCCAGATAGATTCTCAATAGAATTAATCTTCAGATCTTCTATTCCTGACAACATCACAAATTGGAGAATATTCAATGACAATCCTGATATCGTAAATTTCCTTACATCTGAAGGATCCTACTCCAATCAAATAATTGACGAAGACCAACATGATCGACAATTGCAACAAGATAGCACTAACAATGTTATACCTAAGTCGGTGGTCAAGTTAGAAGACCTGTATGATTTGAAAGATCAGTTTAAAAGGTCTACCAATTCAAAACTCCAAAGTTCAACTTTGAATTACGAATTAGTAAACCTAGGAACCGATGCTAAACCATAAAACATTAATCTAGGCCTCGGCCTAGCCCCTGAAGAAAAATCAGCGTATATTCGTCTTTTGAGACAATATAAAAACGTTTTTGCTTGGAACTATGATGAACTCAAAACATACGACACTTCCATCATCTAGCATACTATTCCAATGATCGATAATGAAAAACCTGTCCAACAAAAATTGAGAAAGATCCATCCCAATTTAGAAAATCAGATAAAGACTGAACTCAATAAGTTATTGAAAGCCAAAATAATCTTTCCCGTCAGACATTCTAAATCAGTTTCCAATATGGTATCAGTTAGAAAGAAAAACAAAGATATTAGAATTTGCATTGACTTTCGAAACCTTAACAAGGCCTGCCAAAAAGATAATTTTCCTTTACCACCTATGGAACAAATATTGCAGGCAGTGGTGGTCTCAAAATTAATGTCTTTCTTGGATGGATTTTCAGGATACAATCAAGTGTTGGTACATCCTAATGATCAATTAAAAACCACATTCAGAACTAAATGGGGCACATACGCACATCGAAAGATTCCATTTGGTTTGATTAATGCTGGTGCCACATTTTAGAGAGCCATGGACATCACATTCAAAGGTTTAGTCAATAAATCTGTAGTAATTTATTTGGATGATATAGCTATGTATTCCAAGAAATGAAGCAACCATATTAGAGATTTAAAACAAATCTTCCAACGTTGTTTAAGGTATGGAATTTCACTTAACCCGAAAAAATCTTTTTTCGCATTAAGTGAAGGGAAACTTCTCAGATTCATAGTGTCAAAATCTGTAATTCACATCGATTCCGACAGAATCAAAGAGATTTCTGAAATATCCCTACCTCACAAAAAAAAATCCATGCAATCTTTCCTTGGTCAGATCAACTTTGTAAAGAGATTTGTTCCAGATTTTTCAAGAATCGTGTCCGCTTTACAAGCCATGATTAAAAAGAACTCAAATTTTAAATGGGGCCAAGATGAACACGAAGCGTTCAACCTGATCAAACAAGCTATTATTAATGCTCCATCTTTAGCAACTCCAAATTTTTCAGAGCCTTTTGTTTTATATACATTTGTCTCAGATAGGTCATATGATGCGATACTCACTCAAGCGAATCAAGAAAAGGCGCAAGCCCCAATCACTTTTTTTAGTTCAAATTTACAGGATGTTGAATTAAATTATTCAGATGTGGAGAAACAGGCTTATGCTGTTTTCAAAGCAATCAAATATTTCAGACCTTTTCTACTCAAAACCCATACTAAAATTATAGTACCGTTTCCAACGATAAGAAATCTTCTAGTACAGAAGGATGTGGGTGAGAAAAGGGCCAATTGGGTTACTGCCTTACAAGAATATGACATAGAAATCAAACCAGCAAACGTTGTAAAAGGTCAAGGCTTTTTCAAAATGTTGGCTGGAGTGTCGCGAATTTCTAAAAATCCATCTGTAGAGGTACAAATGTGCGAGGTAAGCCTAAACGATGCCGAGTCATTATACGCCGATATCATTTATTATATTAAGAATTGATATGCTCCTTCACACCTCGACCATACTAGGAAAAGAGCTCTAAGGTTGAAGGCCAAACAATATCAGCTCATAAATGATATTCTTTTTAGAATAAATTATGATTCTTTTCTCCTTAGATGTCTTGAGAAATATGAAGCTAAAAAAGTTTTGCAGGAACTCCACGATGGGCCAACAGAAGGACACTATGCTGGAGATGCTACTGCACATAGTCAGATGACAGACATCTATCTATTCTTTGGATCATGGGTACTCCGCTCGATGGGTACCTCGCACGTCAAACCTCAACCCGCCTACTTCGAGTATTGTATGGATATGCGGAAGGGTGTTCCTAGGTGTAGGGATTGTTGCCTGGTCGCGAAATCATTCCTCGTAAAGCCTGGATCAAATACATTGCGCGAATTCTGTGTTACGACTACAAGGACGGGTGCGAGGAAGATAAAGGGACTGTACCGACCAGGGATGGACGTAAACTCGTAAGCTATCAATTGGGTTCACGGATCTATCGTCCTGGTCCTCCACAAAGTGCCCCGGTTGGTTCCTTCCTCTGTCAATCTTGCGCGTAGGCTATTACTGGCCCACATTATTCAAAGACTCACACAGTTACGTGAGGAAATGTCAAGTTTGTCAAACTAGTGTTGGGAAACAAAAGAAGCCATCCTTGCCACTACAGCCAGTTAACATTGAGCAACCTTTCAGTCAATGGGCATTGGACATAATAGGTGAGATCATTCCTCACTCTTCTAAGTAGCATAGATATATCCTTACAGCAACAGATTATTTTACTAAGTGGGTAGAAGCAGTTCCACTCAAGATGGCTAATGCTGAAAATATCATTGAGTTCATAGATCAATTTATAATCACCAGGTTTGGATTGCCTTCCGCTTTAATGTTTGATAATGAATCATACTTTTCTGGAAATGCAATGACTGAATTTGCACTTAAAAGAGGATTCAAACTTAAATATTCGGCCAATTATTACCCATAGGACAATGGGTTAGCTGAGTCTACAAATAAAAACCTAATCAGGATTATCAAAAGAACTGTTGACCAAAATCATAAAAATTGGCATAAGTCTTTAATATATGCTTTGTGGGTAGACCGAATAACGCAAGAAGCTTCCATCGGCACTTCTCCCTTTAATTTAGTTTATGGGAAAGAAGTGGTTCTTACGACTCATTTAGCAATTTCCTCTTTGTCTTTAGTTCAATTCATTGATGAAGTACCAACTTCTTCCCCTATAGCTAAGACAAATGGAAATAATCAAATTAGAAGAACAACGAGAACAGGTTAAGAAAACCCATGCTCATCATCAAGCACTAGTAAAATCTTCTTTTGATTCAAACATAATGACCAGAAAATATTTTCAGATAGGAGATTTAGTTTTAAAATGGGACAAGGCTCATGAAGAGAAAGGGAAACATACAAAATTTCAAAGAATGTGGCTTGGTCCTTTTCAAATTGTAGAAGTCATGGGTCCATCAACGTTTATGTTACAGGATTTAGTAGGTAAAAGAGACTCTTTGCCTGTTAACGCACAAATTCTCAAGAAATATTTTCCATAGAATATTATTCTTCTATTTTGTAGAGTAATTGTTTTTCTTTTCTTAATAAAACCAGTTGTGAATGGTTACATAGGCATTTACGAATAAGATACCAATTCTCTTTCAGATTTTGATTTTTCGCTTGTATAAATAACAAATCTTTTGGAAAATTGATCTTTATTATTGAAATATATAGTTAAATACTCTAACCTAGATATGATACTAGTTTCAACTTCATAAGTTTGATGAAAACAACCTTTAGTGAAGAAATTGTTTTATATTAGTGCAATGAAAGGTATCAATAACAAAATAAAGATTCTCTGTAGAACAACTATTTCCACAAACTCTACTATTGTCATGCAGAGCTATCTTAAGGAAACAATGACTTCCTCCCTACTAAGGAAATCACAACTTTCAGAGGAACAATCCAAGGATACACTTCATCTTGAAGAATGAGAGGTCTCATCACGAGCTGACTTATCATAATCACAGATATTATAACTCGTTGACTTTGCCAAATACTGCATACCACAACAGGACAATGACTCAAGATTGTTGCAATAAAAAGGCAAGGGGTCTCATCACGAGCCAGCTTGTTCAACAAAGTTATAAATCAAGTGAATGACTATGTCATAAATTGGCTATCAAACCAAGACATTGTTCTTTAAGAGTAAAAGAAAATCATGCAATAAGTGTGGATATGGATTCTTCTTTGAGAGTTGTAGGTTGCTTTAAGTAGGATACAGGATCATTGATGGGTAATAGGTAACCCTGTCGAGGCTATAAACGCCTGCTGGTAGCAGAGGCTCTACCTACGAAAAATGAGCATATTTAAAACTAGTTTACAGAGAAGACTTTGTTTTACCTTTATAGACCAGGTAATGACTGATGTAAAGACAAGGACTAGCTAGAGGAAGAAAATAATCAAAGTAAAAAATAGTTGAAACAAAATGTCAATTATAGGTTAGAGCATAATGTACTTTATCTTTCCATAATAAAGTTTAACTTTCTGAAAAAATTTCTGTTTTGGAAGTTTCGAAAATTCAATAGAAAAACAGAGATAACTGGTTCTTCCAAGTGAATCGCCAATTGGTGTGGCCACCAACAACCCCCCTCTTTATATAGTGTTATAACTAATACTAAATAAGTGGGGACCCTTAGTCAAAATTTTTAAAAAATCAATTAGTGCTTATACTTCCTTTTGGATAAAGCTTACCATCATGGACTTAAGAAAATACCTTTGAAAAATCTAAAAAGCTTAAGTTTCATGATAAACGAAGTAAAGTCACTCCTTAAGAAATATCACATCGCGAAAAAAGTGATAGGATGCCTTCTTATGAGGTAAAAAATGCGAGATTCCGACGTGAAAATGCATCGCATCACATGCATCAATGAGCACTCACATTGGAAAACCTCAAAATCGTCGATATGCGATATCGCATATCACAAAAACACATAAAATACACATAATGATTAAGCGATCTTGCGATATTGCGATCGTACGATCTTACGATCTTGTAATGCAGTGATAATGCGATGCAACGATAATTGTGATAATACTATGTTGCTATCTGCGATACTGCGATGCAAATCGTAGAATCATTCCATCGCAGATTTTCCTGGCTCAATATTCAAGAAAAAACTTTTTCCATAAACAAAGAACTGGTCACGCGTTTTAATGATAATTAATGAGTTATATGCCAGTTGTTAATAAAATATGGTTTTGTGTTTATTAAGGAGCCAGCTCACATAAGGTGGCGTGTTTTTGCATATCTTTGGCATTTAAAGCTTTCCTGTCATTATTTTTATCATTACATTCACCTCATTTGTAAACTGCAGGAACGAAGAACAAAAGGATATACAAAATAGTATGCAGGATACTATGAGGAAGAAAGGCAGGAGTCCAATTTCCATCTGGGAAGGCGCACCTAATCTGCTTGGGGAAGAGAATCCTAAGGTAATGGGATTTCCGGCTACTACAGGCCCATCAAGGTCGGCTAAAACATTAGTTACAGAGTTAGCTCATTCATTCCTGCATTCGAAAGCAGCAAGGCCCCAAATTCTCACATACATGGACAGTGTCAATGATAGAGATGATCATTTTAAGACTCAGGTCAAGAGCTTACGGAATCATTATCTTCACAAAGTTTGAGCATTATATCTCCCAAAAGGCGCTAAAGGCAAAAGACGCGTCAAGGAATCCCGAATCAAGAAACAGAGGAAGTTTCCAATGCGCGATTAGCGCCTCGCTGAGAAAATTGCTCAAAAAGGAAAGCTTCCAATTGCTCATCTATCTGCAAACCCCAAAAAATTACAAGAGGCCACGCTAGAAATAGAAAGCTAAAGAAAAGGCAGAAGCAATTTCAAGGTTAATCAAGTTAAATTGGGCATACATGGTAAAGTCACATAGTCAGCGGATGATTCCCAAACACGTCATCTATTCTGCCGAAAAGATGGTGCTAGATCTTGCTAATTCTGTTTCTCGGCACAATTATAAGCTGAAGTCGGTCGATCGACTCTTCTCAGGCAATGTTGAATGCTCGCGATATTAAGGAGAAAATACAAAAATAGTTGGATGTTATATTTAATTTTAGAAATAGTTTTATTTTATTTTTGCTTAGAAAAATGACGGTCATTTAAACCGTGTCCTGAATTTTTGTAATAAGTTATTTTTAGTTTTAGTTAGTAGTATTTAAACCCTTCTCATGCATTTAGAGAAGGGTCCAGAAATTTTGTCAAAAACTTGTCCTCAGAACATGCACTTTTGCACCCTCCGAGGAGGTTTTGATGAATGAATGGAACAAGATTTGTTTAATGTTTGAATTTAATATCTGCTCCTGATGTTGCACTTCTGTACTCTTTATGGGATGTTAGATCAAGGAGAGATAAATCATTGTCGCTTGAAGCTCATGAGTAGGACTAGTTATAAATGGTACTTTTATCTCTTAACCATTTCTGCTTATGTGTTAAAGTGATATTCAGTTTTAGTTTTTTTATATATTAATGCGTGAATGCCTGAGTTATCATTTGGCACTTTTGTACGGTGATAGCTATTTATTTATGCTTAATGTATGAATAGCTCATTATGCGATATGTTTTTCACAACTGTTTCATCTAACTTTTTATACGAAGTGGTTCATCTTTATTAAATTATTTTCTCATAATAACTTAATGATATTTATTACCAGTTGTTATTTGAAATATTTTTAGATCGCATAATATAAGAATTACACCCCAGATTAGTATGGACTTAGATGTTTTCTGCTTATTAGAATACAATAGCGTAGCACTAGATTAAAGTTAGAATTAGAACATCTTAATTAGGAATCATTAGATTAGAAACATCAAATTCTACACACACACACTCATAAATTGGGAAACTGGTCCCATATCCCCAGTCGGACCCACTATACCAAATGGATAAGGAGCTGCCAACCAAGGTCTGGACCGAGCGGGTATCCCCCTTGTTGTAGACCCGATTTTCGGGGCTTCAACACTTTGATAGAGCTTTTCCACTCCTTTCTCAATTGTCCTGCTTCAAAGAACACCTGTAGAGGCAAAGCAACAAAATACCATCAAAGCATAGAGATCTATGATAGCATAAACAATGTAGAATCAGATGTACATTAACCATACAAATACATACATAAATACAAGATTCAGAAATATACAAGTATATGGAGGAAAACTCAAATAACTTTATTGGTAGAAGTAGAAGAGAGGATTACAACCTAGCTGTCTAATCTAGCACCATTTTCCCAGCATGAAAGCCCTCTTCACCTGATTAAAAGCTAGATCACCCAGCAATACAATCTCTCAAAGAGAAACCAACAACACTTCCTTACAAAATACAAAATTATAGCCTCTGGATCTCTAGGATGAGCGATCCATATATAGATATTTGTAGGGGGTTGAGTTAGCTTCTGGGTTTTTTATTAGTGTCATTTCAACGATAGTTATTGGTTCCACTTAGAGATTTCATGATCTCTTAGTCATCCCTGGGCAAATTTAGTGAGGCAAGTGTCAGATGAGTAGTTTCTAGAAAATTCTCTGAGTTTCCACCTAGCAAACTGCCTTTGCCATTTTTTTTCTCTCGCTCATTGCACCCTACAGAAGGGCTTTTTAGTATGCATCGTACCCCTTGTGTGTAACAGGTGAGATGCATCACACCTTCAGCATGGAGTAGTTTGTATGGTCGAGTTTTGACCAATTCTAAGTAGTTTTTTAGGGAGAACTTCTAGGAAATGATGTAATCAGTTGACCTTGATCCTTTAGGGTTTGAAACAACACTTTTAGGGGTTTTAGAGCCCTTGGTTTATCGACATATGTGATTGGGGTTGCAGTGCCCAAATATGTTTATAACAAGAGGCATGAAGGATGAAGAAACATTAGTTTTCCTAAGAATATGGGCAATCCTATCAGTGGTTCCTTGGATATGTGGGAGATGGACCTTAGAGATAAGATTAGGAAGGTTGGGTTTAACCCTCGAATCCTTGCTAGCTCTGTGAAAGGCCTTGAGACTATTAGATTCCTATACCAATAGGTTTCATTTTTCATGATTGACAGTGGAAGTGCTAAATATGTTCATCCCTGCATGCTGCAGAGGTTCCATATTTTGTATACAGGCAAAGAAAATTAAAAGATGAAAAGAAGGTATGCCTTAAAAGAATAATCAAAAGGCAAGAAAATAAAGTGGTCAGAGAAAATAATGAAAATGAACTCCAAACCAAAGACCAGGAAAGTGGCTAGTTAAAATGCCACTGCTATCTTATTTTGCAGGATTACCATCTGGAGCTATTTCTTCTCATTTCATTTCATGGATGGCCCAACAGTTCAATCTGGACCATGCCATGTTTAAATTTCTGTTGTAGAATAGAGAAAGCAATACCTGTCCAAACAGTTCAAGCTTGGCAGATGGCTAGCTAGGTAGAGAATTTAAGGAGCCCAACTGCTTAATTTGGGCCCTTGGAAGAGATAAGGGTAATTTAGATAAGAGGACAATCAAAAGAAAAAAGGACAATTAGGTTTGCCAGTTCAAGTGCACCCAATGTAAAGGAAAAAAACATGTTAAGTGTATTAGGCTGGGGAGGTAGTTTGAGGTTGCAGAAGAAGGTTGGTAATCACTTATGGTCTTGTCAAGAAATACTTATCTCACTTATGGCATTAGCACCATGGCAGTTGTTTGATGGTACAACAAGGAAGCATGACTAACTTCCCCTTTTCATTTCCTCAGAAATCATTCACTAACACCCCCTCAAGGACCTTGGGATCTGCCCAAAAAGTCCATTTTCTCTCCATTCTTGTTAAAGAACCAAGTTGAAATCTGAGTTGACTTAGTGAAAAGAAGCCACATTTCTTGTGTAAAATTAATCTTTCCACAATCCATTCATTTCCCTATGCTTAAGTTTCCATTCTATAAACTTAGCATGCATCCGTTCCTTTTCATTCCAAAGACCTCATATTAACATCTAACCCTATTATCTAGCTCCCTAAATCATTTTCCCTACCCCTATTCTAAAAGAAACTATATAAAAACCCCAAAAACACTAAATATTCCCCCCCATGGCAACTATAGCTATATAAACATAAGTCGGGAAACCTTAGGTCCATTTGGGACTCATCATTAGCCCCTTCGCGTTCGTTACCCTTGGGATTTATTTAACTTTTGGTTAAATAAATAACCATATCAAACACCCCCCCCGCACATAAAACTATACCATACCCCGCACACACATTGCATTTGGATTTTATTAATATCTGATTAATAAACAACCATACTCTCGCGCCGTGAAAACATTGAACCCAAAACCTAAGGTTTTAACCACTCGAAGCCGCGAACAATTAATGTTTATCGGGCGCGCGTTTCTATTAAACCCCGATCACTTTGCCCTCCCGTCCACCGTAGGATCGGTCCTCCCAGATCCAACGGCCCAAATGAATATCGGGTGCCCCTTCGTAGCGGTACGATAGTACCAGATGGTCGACAGTTTCACCGTCGTACACCGGGACAGCTGTCAGCCTCCTATTGCATCGGGCTGCCCCTGATACATACCACTCCCGTACCAAAAGCGGTCTGACGAAAACCGCTTACCGCCCTCCCCACTTGCCTATGTCACCACATGACGTTGCCGCCACGTCGCCTGCCACTGTGCTGTACCTGTGCCATGTCACCCGCTAATGTCATCACCCTACCACCGTGTCATGATGATGTCATCATCCACGTCAGCTGCCACGTCATCTTCCGTACCTGCTAGCCGACAAAAAAATACGTCATGATGACATCATTCGAGGAAAGCACCAAATTTCCAAAATTTGGTTAAAAGTCGTGAAAACGACTATTTTTGGTTTGTTTTGTATTTTCGCTTTGTAAACGACGTGCATGCACCTTTACATACAAATCACCTTCCACAGCTTATACAGCCTATCAACCTGCAATTCGGCACCGCAGCAGCGCTCCATAGCTCGACCTGTACCTGTCAAGTGCCCTCAGCGCCCTGTAAAGAGGTATTTATCCGCATTTCACCCGAAAACCCTGTTTTTTCTCTTCTCTGTTCAAAAGTGCCAAAGGTACCTACATTTTATCTCCATTAGCACTCCTACCAGTCCTTCCCTATCCGACATTTCTTATTGAGTTGGTAATTCACAGCAAACCAACAAATTTCAACTAATCTCCTCTGCAAACAAGCTATTCCTACACTCTGTTCGTCTATATTCGCTCACAAACTCCACAAATTGGTCAAACTTTGAGTTAAATGAGCCGAGCACCCTGTTCTGATTAATTGCAACCTATTTTCCTAAAGGGGAACCCTCAGTTGCCCTTTCCCTTTTCAAACTTGTGCCCCTTTGGGCGAAATTCAACTCCACTTCTCTCGGTGCTCAGTCCACATAGCCTGCAATTCAACAATTTTATGTGAAAAACCCAGTCAAAGTGCTGTAAATTGTTATTCATCATAAACTTCATACACAGAGATTGGATTGAGATAGAAAATCAATTTCCATACTTCTGCTAATATCCTCTAAGCCTAAATTCCACTTCCTATTGCTGTTTGACACCTACATTGCAATCCATACCAGCACTATCAGAAATGGAGACTCCAGTAGCCTTGAACATAACTCCTTTAAATGCTCCACACATGGACTTAGAGTGGCTACCATTAGCAGACAGAGACTTTCATATCAGAGATATGATGGGCCTTACTTCTCACCTCAAAGCTGTGAGCCAATTCAAACACAATCACAGAAATAACACTGATATTCTAGGGATTTGGCAATCCAGTATGCCCATCTATTACCTTCCAGAAGTAAATGTGCTACCTGATTTCATCCACCTATGTCATGCACACTGTGAACCCACTCTGAGGGCAATTCTCAGTCCAAATGGGTCTGTGCTCTTCTATATCACTCCTCAAGCTATAAATGAAATGTTGAACTTTGAGCCTCCTCAGACTCTGGTTCCCCTCACAATGAAAATCTTGCTGGATCAGGGTGCAAGGCTCTCTAAGGTAGAAATATCAAGAGTTAGTCAGCTATTTATGGAGCCACATTGCCAATATGATCATCCTCCTCCCTATCATCAGGCCTCATTTAATGAAACAGGCAAGCTCATGGTGGACATGGTTTCATACATTTTAGGATGCAAAATAGGAGAATTTGTGGATGAGACTGTATTCTTTCTCCTAACCATATTCACCCCAGGGCAGCCCCCTGCTGTCATGTATGACTATGCCACATTCATAGCAAACAAGATACATGAACAATTCATGATGATGGAGAGAGAAAGAGTGTTTAAATACACTTCTTATATATACCACTTGCTGCTCTACTATCACCCAGATAGTTTCAAGGTTCCTCTAACGAGATTAGACCCAAAGGGAGAGAGGAGATCTGTTGTTTATTGGACCTCAGTTTTCCATGAAGTCCACCATTCTCCATACACATATTGTGATTTGATTGACCTATTCATTTACCCAGCTACTTGTTTATTGATGGTGACTCCTCCTACAAGGCTTATTGCTAATGCAAAGGATCTTGCATCTTTCTAAGGGCTACAGCATTGGTGATTGGTACTTCTACCAAAACCACACAGTAATCAGAATTTATGGGTGTGAGTTGTCTCCCTATAAGCTGCCAAGATATGTCCCGATGAGGATTTTTGCCTTGGAATATTTCAGGCAATTCAGTAATGCAGACTTGACCCATTTCCATGGGAAAAACAAGAAGGCACAGCTTAAAATCAGACACCAGTTGGGTCCCTTTGTTTTCAACAAAAGGGAAGAAGCATGGAAAGATGCAGACAACATGCTAGGACAAGAACTCATGCTAAAACAGAGCTTCTACTAGGCACCATATGACCCTGAACACTTCATAAGCCTTAGAAGAATCAAACATAGGATTTCAGGATATGTGCACCAACTACTCCACCATATTGAACAATATGCCAATCAACCAAAATGGGTAGAAGGCACCTTAGATGATGAAGAGATCACTGAAGAAGAAAAATTAGAGAGAGACATGAAAGAAATTGAGAAAATAATTGACCTGGATTATGTTGCACAGGTCACCTTCACACAGCCCCAACCAGTGGGAGCAAGCACATCAACTTCTACTTCAAGGCAGCCAGCTAAGGAGGCCATATCATCAGTAGAAAAGGACAAAGAAATTGAACATTTTGAACAGCAAAGCATAATGGAGGAGCAGCCATCCTCAAATCCGGAAAAGGTTCAAGAGCAAAGCCCTTTAACACAAACAAAAGCACCTGAAATCCCTGTGCTACAAACTCCTCACAATGAGGAAAGAGGTAAAAAGAGGGATAGAATAGGTGGGACATCCACGGACCAGCAAGGAGAAAAAAGGCAGAGGCTAAACCCCTATGCCGAGGAGGAAATAACTAAAGAGACCATAGGAAACATCAGGGTTGAGGGGACTTCTGAGCAGCAGATCCCTCCTATCTTGGAAACATCGGCCAGCTCCTTTTAGTAGGAGCAAGAGAAACAACCAGGTGGGGAGGTCTCATCCTCCCAACAGCAGGCCCGAAGGGGCTTGGATATAAAGAAGGCATTCATAGAGATTAAAGCTAGAAACGAGCCTATAAGGTTTCAGCTTTATAACCAGTTAATGAGAATGGCTCCGACAAATCAGCAAAGGCTAATGGCAGCCTATGATATAGAAGCAGGGAAGATGACACTCAGTCACTTCAGGCCTACTACACAACAACCACAGTCAGCTGCAGATTACATTAGAACCAATCTAGAGGTATTAGCAAAAGATATTCATCCTCTAGACCAGATCGAATTACATAAGCAGATAGGAGAAATGGTTTATTCTACACTGGTAGACAAGGCTCTATTCGCCCATAGATTGCAGAACTCTCTATACAATATTTCTACCCAGTTAGAGCTGGAAAAGGCATCATCGTTGGCCAAGGATAATAGGATAAAATCCTTGGAGGAGATCATCATAGAGTTGGGACATGATCCCAAAGATCCCAAAGGCACATAGGCCTTGATTAGAAAAAAGGAGGAAGACATAGCAGCATTAAGAAAACAAATGAAGCTGCTAGTCGCCATACATCCTCAAACTGCAGAAGTAGCACAACAACAAGAAGTAGAAGATGTGGTAAGTCTACTTATGAGGATTAATGAAAGGATAATGGAAACAAAGAAAGCATTGGAGGAAGCTAAATGAGGGAAACAGCCAGAGTCGGCCCCTCAACCATCCCAAACTGCTCCAATAGTACCAGCTCCAATAATTACATCTCCTTCAACAGCAGTTACTTTAGCAGCACCTCCCCCAGGTTCAACTTCAGCAGCAAGTGCATCGACTTCAGCAGATCCAACAATAGCAGCAGTGCAAGAGGCTAGCTTGAGCATGGAGGCCATGATGAAAGAGATTAAGGCTCTTGAATTGCAAATGGCAGAGATGAAGGAAACAAAAGAAAAGCTAGCCAAGATTGAGGCTAGTTATGATAAGTCAAAAATGACAGTTGCTGAGAAAACCAGGGAAGTAAAGGCCCTGGAAAATAAGATAAAGGCCTTGGAGAAAGACCTCACTGTCCATAGGACCTTGACTGAGATAAAAACAATTTTGTGGAATAAAATTGGCCAATCTCTTGCTGAGCAATGGACAGGAATACAAACCATGTTCGACCAAATAGAATTGATGGTTGTAGCTCAGCATGAAACTCATAAAGCCAGAAAATTGCTAGCAAATAAGCCTGAGCAAGCTAGTCGATTGATTCACTTTTTGAATACTAGTAATGGTGACTAGCTGGTAGCACTAAACATCCATAACAGGACAGAGACTATAGTAAGAGTCAAGAAGGTGCTGACCATGAGGAATTTTGTCCAGACTATAGAAAGGAAGTGCCAAGAAATGCAGATAGAGGTAAATGCCTTTAGACAGAGGCTTGCAAGTTTGCAAGCCAAAGGTTTACCCAGTCTGGTTACTAGTGCTAGAAGGCTACTAAAACAGGAACAGTATGCAAACAGGCTCAGTACCTTCATACAAAATCAAATCATAGCATCATCCAGCAATACAGAAGAAGCAGTCCCTCCCACAGGGCATAATTTATATGACAAACTGGAGGATTTGTTTTACATAGAGCATGAGGTAGCACATCTTTTTCTAGTTTGGCCGAATTGTTATACCTACACTGAAGCTGATGAAACATTATACAAGTTAAGAAAACATCAATTCCCAACTGAGGATTGGTGGCAAAGTCTGCTTCAGATTTTTAAATTAGTTTGAATCTCTTCTTAGTTATTGACTACATTAGGAAATTGTATAATATGTCTTAGCTACCATAAAATTCAAATTAACAGTGGGTGAAATTCGTGCTAATATTCAAAAGCACAGAACAGGTGTCACAGGACAACACTATAGGACAACATTTCAAGGAAGCGGTCACCCACTGACAGCCAGAGTCAAAAGGTCAATAGCACACAGGACACCTGCCACAACAAGTAAAGAGCTTTTAATTCCTCAGTTATTGCTATGCAATTTTTCCACAAATAGGCATTAATTGTGTCAGAGTAGATGGTTACATTGATGTCTAGATATTTCCCTATGGGATATTTTGTAAAAACTCCTATATATACTTGTAAAAGAGATGTATTGGGGGTTGATGATTTCTTTTTTCTGAACTGCGTTGTAATATATCAAACTGTGCTAATACAAATGGCGGTTGAAGTTCACTGTGTTTGAATTATCTGAAGGTGGATTGGATGTTCTGGGAATTGCTACTGAATTCATGTGTCATGCTACGGAACAATAAGATATACTAAACTGTGTTTTATGTTTTCTATTTTGTAAATCTCATCTATGTTTCATGATCTTGGTAACAGAGAAGAAGAATAAATAGGATTTGTATGAAAGCACCTTATGTTCAATCTCTGTTATTAATTATGTTTTCTTCAGGATTAGTCATGAATATGAATTCTTAACTGCTCATATTTGCACTAGTTCTTTCATTTTGAGTACTGTCTAGGAATTCTTAATTTCTCCTGCACAATATTCATACAGTTTCCCTCTGTTAGTATAATGAAAGATTCTTGATTGCCTTTCACTCCCTGACTTCATTCCATCACTTCCAGATTTGAAAATTGTTTCTAGCCTGCCTATCCTACTCTGTAGCATTACCTTTTCACCAAGAAACTCTTTCAACGATTACACTTGCAGTGACTCCATTGCCTAATGGAAAAATAGTTATACACTTGCATCCCAGTTCTGTCTGAGATCACCATCCAACAAACTTAAAACCAAACCCTGTTCATCATAACTAGCCTAAAATACTTCAAAGCTAAGCTAAATTACAAAGAGAGAGCCCTCTCTGGTTGCAGGTAGGCTAGGACCTGCAGCTAAAAGGTTGGTTAGTGGTTACCTCGGCTATATTCCCTACAGGAAGCAGGGAACAACCTAAGTGATAACAAAGACTATGGGATCTGTTGTACCTATTATTTTCAAAATCCTCAAGAAGATGAGATTTCTCCTGATCAAGATGGTAATCATCGGAGATTCTTAGGGCACGGGTAGCAAGAGTGCTGAGAACCCCATTGAGTAAGGAAATGGTGGGAATTGGCATGGATGTATTGTTCCATGTGAGTCTTCTTCCGAAAAAATTGGTGACATACGGAACCGTCATCCCTCCTAGAAAGGAGGATGTCAAGAAAGGGAAGGCAACCATTCTCCTCAGCTTCCATGGTGAATTTGATGGAATTTGATTGGGAATTAAGGTGCTTAAGAAACAAATCTAGTTTCTCTTGACCATGAGGCTAGATGACACAAGTGTCATCGATGAACCTCTTCCATTTTTTAGGACAGTATTTGGCAAAAGCAAGGGCCCTAGTCTCAAAATCTTCCATGAACAAGTTTGCGACAATGGGGGAGAGGGGGGAGCCCATGGAAACACCACACGTTTGTTCATAAAATTCACCCTGGAAGCTAAAGAAAGTAGAGGTAAGGCAAAGGCCAACTAATTTGGTCATGTCTTTATTAGTTATATGATTAATGATATGAATGGCTTCTTGGATGGGGATTTTGGTGTATAGAGAGATGACATCAAAGCTCACTAGTAAATCACCAAGATCCAGATTGATATCTTTCCACTCTTGAATGAAATAGGTAGAGTCTTTCACAAAGGAGTCAATGCAGCGGATGAGAGATTTGAACTTTTGGGAAAGGAATTTGGCAAGAGTGTAGGTTGGTCTGCTTATTGTACTAATGATATGTCACAAGGGAACACCAGACTTATGAACCTTCAGAAGGCCATAGATCCTAGGGGTAAGGGGATTTCTCTCAATGAGTTTTCAGGCCAGGGGATTGAAAGAAGGATCTACTTTGATAGCAACAGCAACCTCTTTAGATATTGACTTAAAGGGATTTTTCCAGAGCTTGATGTAGCTCCCGATATTAGAAAGATGATTTGTCATTTTGTGGACATAATCCTATTTGTCAAGAATGACAACAGCTCCACCCTTGTCTGCCTTAAGGACAACAATGTCAGGGTCATCCCTAAGGGATTTAAGAGCAAGAAACTCGGTATTGTTAAGGTTTTTCTTTGGAGGTTTAGCCTTCCTAAGAACAACAGTGGAATCCTGTTTGATAATATCCTTAATATTGTCAAGAAGGTCCTTGATCCCGTATTCAATGCTACAGATGATGTCATCGGTAGGAATCTTATTTGGGGCAAGCACAAAATTGAGACATTTGTTGAGGAGACTTAAGACAGAGGGATCAATACTCTTCCTTGATAGATTAATAACATTCTTGAAACCTCTGTTACTCTTATTATTATTATTATATTATATTATTATTATTATATTATTATTAATTATTGATTGATTTATTCTTTTATTTTATTGTTATTATTATGCAACTATAGTTATTATATTATTATTATTAATTATTATTATTAATTATTTATTATAACTATTTTATAATATAAATCAATTATTATTAATTATTATAGTTATTATTATAATAAGAGTTATTATTATTTCTACTGTAATGAAAATAATTAGTATTATTATTATCTCGTTAGGATCTTCCCATTGCCGATTCTAACGAGATAGCCATGATCCTCTTCCGGATGAAGTTGTGTATCTTATCTATAGTACTGACCCTTGGTATGGTGACATTCTTTTCTACCTCCAAGCACAACGTTTCTGCCTTGAACTATTGTCAGGTGACCATCGTCACATCTGCCACCAAGCGTGACATTATTTAGTGCTTAACAATACATTATATCATCGAGGTGATGATACAGTTCTTCGACACTGCCTCACTCATAAGGAGGTGGAACACATTTTAAATGGCTGCCATGCAGGGCATGTGGGAGCCATATTTCTAGCATATCCACTACTTAGAAAATTTTGTGCGCAGGCTACTACTGGTCGACCTTGTTCAAATATTGTATCAAGGCTATCTGGAAGTGCCATCTTTGTCAAGTGTTTACAAATAAAATGAGCGCTCCTTCGGCCCTACTGCACCCGGTTATCTCCGTCGGTTGCTTTGCCAAATAGGGAATAGACTTTGAAACTTGCAACCCTGTTTCCTCTTCTAGACACAACTATATTATCGTAGCTGTGGACTATTTCATGAAATGGGTTGATGCCCTTCCCACTTTCCAGGATGATGGAGAAACCGTGACATTGTTTCTATTTAATTAGGTCATCTGTCACTTCAGTGTGCTCCACACGATTTTTATAGACCATGGGTCTCATTTTCAGAATCACATGACGTTTGACTTAACATCACTGCTCGGTTTTTGCCACAATCAATCATCCTCCTACTACCCCCAAGCTAATCGTCAAGTAGAGGTTGTAAATGGTGTCTAAAAAACCATGATCCTTAGTTTAGTAGGGAATCATAAAACCCACTGGCATCGAATTTTATATCCATCATTATGGGCTTACTGAACTTTAATTAAAACTACTACAGGCTTCACACCTTTTCAAGTAGCTTATGGCCTAGAAGCAGTTTTACCAATCAAGTGTCAGATTCCTTCCTTACAAATCGTCATTGATCTATTGCCTGACACTACTGCCGAAGAAGAGTGCCTGCTATACCTAAATGAACTGGACGAAACCCATCGAGATGTCAAATTGGCACTCGAAGCCCACAAGCACCGGGTCAAAGCCCAGTACAACAAAAAGGTAAAGCCTCGTTATTACCAAGAGGGAGATCTTGTTTTACTCTACGATAAAAAACATGACCTCTTGGGGGCAGGAACACTTCAACCCTTATGGCTCAGTCCATATGTCATTAAGAAATCCCTCTCAAAAGGGGCATATTAACTTCAGGACTGGGAGGGAGTCCTGCTCGCTGAGCCTCGAAATGGGCTCTATCTTAAAAAGTATTATGCCTAGTACTGCACTAGGCATGTGCTTTGTAATTTTATGTATTTATGAGTTTTGCTTCTTTTTTGATGTGACTAGATTGTTTGGTATTTATTGAAGTATTTGTCTCATACATATTTCTCGTAATGCAGATGCCTTCATTACGCTTAGCATATGTAGGATAAGCAGATGGTGCCAATCATCACACATGGCACATTACATCAGATGCTTCGGTCATTTACACACTCGAGTTGGACCTGTTTTGCTCCAGGGGAGCCTTTCTTGGTACTGCCGCCAATAATATTTCTGAGTACATGTTTGTAATTTCACTTCTCACTGAAGTGTCATCAAGGGACATCTCCAATCTAGTGGTCAAGTTAGACTCTCAGCTTGTTGTTACACAATTGAAAAATCATTATCACATTTGTAATCCAATCTTGTTACGTCATTATTTGAGGGTACTGTTATAGACATTTTTGGGCACTGCAACCCCAATCATAAATGTCCATAAAATGAGGGCTCCTAAGTCCCTAAAATTGTTGCTTCACTACCTAAAGGAGCAAGGTCAGCTGATTACATCATCTCCCAGAAGTTCTCCACAGAAAACTGCTCAGAAATGGTCAAAATTAGACCATACTGAATGCCCAGTGCAGAGAGTGCGATGCATATCACCTTCCCAGTCTAAAGGGTGCAATGCATACTAGATGACCCCTCTGTAGGGTGCGATGGGCAAGAATAGACAAATGGAAAAGACAGTTTGAGAGGTGGAAGATCATAGAATCTTCCAAAAACTTCCCCTCTGACACTTGCCTCTCTGATTTCGACCAGAGATGAGTAAGAGATCATCAATCTCCAAGTGGAATCAAGAACTATTAGAGAGAGGACACTAATCAAAATCCTAGAAGCTGACTCACCCCCCTACAATAATCTATATATGGATCCCTCATCACAGACATCCAGAGGCTGGAATCTTGCATCTTGTAGAGAAGTGCTGTTGGTTTTCTGGTGTAACATCATAGTGTTGGGTGATCTAAGCTTTACTTGAGGTGAAGAAGGGCTTTCTTCTTGGAGGATGATGCTGGTTCAGAACAATTGGTTGTAATCCTCTTGCTATTCTTGATATTAATAAAGCTATTAAAGTTTTCCTCCACATTCGTGTATGTTTGATTGTATATGAATTTGTGTGGTTAATACATATATGGTCCTGTGTTGTTTATGAATATAGATCTCTGTTCTTCGATAGTATTATGCTGCTTTGATTCCACAAATGCTCTCTGAGGCTGTGTAGACAAAGAAGGAGCGGAAAATATCTATCGAGAAGGAGAGGAACCGAGCAAGGAACCAAGCGCAAGACAAAGGTTGGTGTCCTCTGTTCCCCTCTTGTCTATTTTTCATAAAGGAAAATGAAAGTAGTTTTAACTTGTTTGTTTCTAAGATAGCTACCAGTCTTATTGGGAATAACAACTCTAAGTGGAAACTATTCCCAGTAACAAAATGGTGACTCCACTGGGGAGCGAATAGATTGTTTGTTAGCCTATTTTTGTTTATTTTATAAACTTACAGACGGAGCCTGAAGTCAAGCCAGCTAGCTTTCGAACTGAATTTGCAATGCAAGTGCAAAGTAGATCAATGCTGTTTCAGTCTATCTCTGGGTTTTGTTTATAAATTGAAAAATTGATCTGCAAACACTCTAATTGCCCTAAGTGGTGGCTCTAGTAACCTCCTTAGATCAACCCTTGTGATTTATCTTTACTGAACATCACTTACTCGGCCTAAATCCCTGAACTGAATTGCAAATTGTGATCAAAGACTGGATAAAAGTCTTGCAATGATACCATTGCACCCTCCCTTCAAGGCAATCTGTATGCATCGCACTTCCCGTGTGCAGTAGGTGCGATGCATACTAGATTCCCTGTGTGACAGGTGCGATGGTCAGGGAAGGTTAATTTTACCTTCAGACTTTGATTGTTCTTCACTCTTTTTAGTTCTATTCAGGAGTTTTGTTGTTTGTGGTCAGTATATCTCTGTGGAAACCCCCTTCTCTTCCATCATTCCACCTCCATTGTGGAAATAACTGTAAGTGTTTTTATGTATTGTGTGCCATTTCCAGTTCTCTTTTACAAAGAAGTAGCGTAATCAGACCATCGTTTCTTGATCTAAAGGTGTCGCAAGTGTCGTTTTCAGTCATAGAAGAGAATCCCATTGTTCTTGATAGTCGATTGTACTATTACTCTTGTATGTGATTTGAATTAGTAGTTTTTCAAGTGTCGAAAACAATTTCCATTTCGAAATCACAAAGTGTCGTCCTTATATTCACTTCATTTTGAAAAAGAAATTTGTTAGTATTGTTGCTTTGGAAAATAATTCAAATTTTCACTTAGTGTTCTTCTTGTCGTTCATACATTAAGAAGGATGAAAACAAATACATGCATGTGCATTTGCATTTAGACTGCTTGGTTTGATTTAGGACAGTGCATTTAGTGTGTGATCTGTGCTCTTTGTTGAAAGACCCTCAGTTCTCTTTCCTTAGTAGCTAGGATTTTCATTGCCAAAAGAAGATTAAACATTTGTTTATCATCTTAGACTGCATTTTAGGAATTGTATACACATCACGCGGTGAATCTGAAAGACAAATCTTTAAACAAGATCAACTATAAAATAAATTTAATGAATATAAAAACGCTTTGGAACCTAACGCACAACATCTAGAAGTCTAGGCTAGAGACGTATTATGGCGTCGTAAAACCTGGTATCTAGAATAAAAGGTACCAGTATGGACTTGTGCTCCCACGTACTGTCGAGTATATATTCGAAGACCACAATAAGCTATATCCTTTATCCTTAGGAAGTCGTGTCTGTCGACCTATCGATCGCAATGCACTGAACACATCATTTGGGAAGATTGACTGTCGTACCGTAAAAAGTATTCTACAGTTTTGCGATTGGTTTGGTAATCCCTCTGCCTAGATTTCCAGAAAAGTCTCTTTCATTCCTTTTTGGACTCCTTAAAGGAAAAGGTCCATCTGAGCACTTGTCACTTCAAGCTCATTAAAAATCGAAGGCGACTAGAGTCATCTTTGGTTTTTTCTCGACTCTTAAAAATTGAAAAAACAAGTTGTGTCGAAGCGTCTACAATTTATTTTACTCGGAATAACATCACAAATTCCCTCGTTGGTCTTTAGGTTGAGAAAAATGGAGTCTACCAACCAAGGATTTCCCCTTGAAGGAAATCCTAGTCCTTTCTCCTCTTGGGGAGATGTTGGTGCACCCCATATGGCCACAATGTCACTTCCAGGGTTTACGATTGGTTTGCCTGTATGGCTCTTCTCTAACTCTGTCGTTCAGAATACCGTAATTCCTGAACAGTCAATTTAGCAAATAGGTGATGCTAGAGTTACCCCCCAACCTTCCACTTCGTCTGTTTCTCCCTCTCCTCCTTCCTCTTTGCTTGATGAAGCTGGTAAAGCTAAAGATCAAGTAACTGAGAAGAAGAAGAAGCAGAAAGAGAAAAAGGAAAAGAAGAAGAAGGAGCCAAAAGGGGGCAACCATGTGTCGTCTAGCGAAAATCCTCACACCGCACCGTCTAAACCTAAATCTCCATGTGTCATTTGCAAAGGAGATCACTATCATCGAGATTGTCCCTGCATCCCTCGGATATTAAGGGACTGGTCTCCTCGTTTGCACAATCCGGTGTTGTCAATATCTGATGATCATGTTGAAAGTACACCGTCAACCAGTGAAAGCGAAGTATCTGGACAAAAAGGGAATTGCAAATTTCCTTGTAAACTGTGTGAAGGCGATCACGCCATTCATCATTATCCCTTCCTAGACGAAGCCAAAAGAGTTTTGGATGACCGCCCTGCTTCACTGCGACGGCTCCCTCCTGGATATAAGAAACTCTTGCCAAGTCCACCACTGGTTGAAAATCCGACCGACATGCCATTGTGGTCGGTCAAAGCGTCTATCATTGAAAATGAACCCTCTGAATCCATACCTGACAAAAGTCAAAAGGTCGAGGCGACAGTTGACCCGGTTTTGCCTTCAGAGGGGTCATCTTCGAATGATACCGTCACTGAAGAGAAAGAGAACGACACTGTTCAAATTATTTTTGTAAACATAGACTCCGATGAACTTGGGGGAAGTCCACCCGTTCCTTTACCGCAGGAAGGAAGTTCATCAGATTCGTATCCGGCTGTCTATTCGGTCCCACCTCCAAGCAACCTAGTTGTTTCCTTCGACTGGAATCTACTAGACCCCGTTTACCAGCTAGTGTACCATTCCGAATCATTGTACAAGCTTACATAATGGTCATGGCTGGTACCATCATAGATGAAGGGGCTTCTGTGAGTATCCTTTCCTCAACTGCTTGGAAAGTGCTGGTTCGCCATCGCTTTTGCCTGAAATGAGAAATTTGACAGGCTTTGACAAAGGAAGCAGTTGACCATTAGGGATCCTTCCCAATGTGCCCATTACTTTGAGAAGGAAAACCGTTCACATGAACGTGATGGTAGTCCAAGGACCCCTAGATTATAATCTACTCCTTGGACGTGACTATATTTATTGCATGGGAGTCGTCGTCTCCTCACTCTTTAGAGTAATGTGTTTTCCGCATGAAGGCAGAGTGGTCAAGCTCGTAGATCAGCTGTCATTCCCCGGTTCACACATAACAAATAATCAAATGCCATCCCTAAATGGTCTTTTCACGCAAGGAATGTCTCATCGATCTCCAGTCCGTCCACCTGATGAGCGCGAGTGATTCGGGAGGATATGGATGAAACCCAGGGGGCATGCACTCTGCCTGCTTCGGCAGGGAAACTCTAGGTATAAAGTAGGTTTCCGCGGAGGAATATGATTGGTCCGACACCCGTCCTTATAGGAAAAGGGAGTTAGACCAGAATAATATTCCCTCGTCAAGGTTAGGAGGTTGGGATTTAGAACCACCATGGTCCAGATGGACTAAGCCAGGAAGTGTTCTTGCAAAAGTAAGAGCTTCTATATGGTAACCTGGAAATGTTTCGTTATACCTGGGGGCATGCAAAACTTTTTGCGTGCAAGCGAAGAGCGATCATTTATTTTTTAAATTTGTAGGTCCTCTAACCCTTTAAACTCATAGGATTGGTCGTTTCCTAGCTTGCATAAAGAAAGGATCCGGGGCAAAGCTTTAAAAGGTGCAAGCTTCATAAAAAATGGCATCTAAGATGAGATATCCTTATTATATGACTCGCACGAGCAGTTTTAATGCGGAATTCAATCTCATTAAAAAATAAACATAAGCAATGAGCAAATGTTTCCCCCAGAGTTTAAGCTCATTAAAAAGTGAACCGATCCCTGGTAAATAACCATTGTAAATGCATTATCATCAGCTTTTGAGCCTTGGTTGTGTTCTCATCATCACCTCCACTCTGTTTTAGCCGATCATTCGACTCCATTTGATTGTCTAACCCTTTCGAGGAACATCTGCGAAGAGTGATTCTGTTAGCCATCCTTGTGACACTGTCGTGATTAGAAAATTCCAAACCTTACCTGGAATCAACCGCTACCTGAAATCATCACTCTTTCCTCGGAAAACGAGTCTCCTTTAATCTCTTTTCAACTGACTCGTAAAATATGAAAAGATTGCCGAGCGATTAGCCTCTCCGGATCATTAAAGTCATGGGAAGTGCTATCCCTCCTTTAGATTTTAATCTTTTTGGACTTGAGGGATTATTATACAAAAAGATCGAGCGCTTGTCTTCTTCGGCTCGTTAAAACTATCGAAAATTCATCCCTTTCGTATTATTTTACGCTTTTTCAGACTTAAGGGATTATATGATGAAAAAGAATCATTGGAGTTTCCTTT
>APFE031288615.1:0-39423 GCA_000404065.3 Pinus taeda
CCATATGCTTGTACATACAAGAATACTTCTCTTCATGTCTCTCCATGTGGAGTCTCTAGCCTCTATATAGGCCTCATACATACAATACCATGCATCATTACCATGGTTTCCTCATACCATCAACTAATACCATGGGCCCCTTACATTATTATTAACTACTTGTGGTTCCTTACATGACATGGGTTAACCACCTTATTTATTACTATGGCCCATCCCATTATTACATTATTACCTTGGGTACCTCCCTCGGTACCCCATATTACCCCCCTAGGTATATAACATTCCACCCCCCTTAGCATGTTTCGTCCCCGAAACATGGGAAGAACACAAATAATAAGATCTACTCAAAAGAGTAGTCCACTGATACCATGCACGTGCATCTAGCCATCCAAGAGACAGGTGAACCCTCGATCTCGCTGGTGCCTTGCTCGCTTGAGATGGAAGTTGACCGTGGCCGCTCTTCTGTGTTGATGTGGTAGGTGGCTCTTCGCTTCTCCTTATCTATCTTGTGGGGGTTGTTGTCCTTGTGACTAACTGGTTGCCATCTTGATGGTTGTCTTGCGGAGTGATGTGGGTGATGATATGTTGAAGTTTTAACCCACGGTGTCGTCTTCTTTAATTCACCCTGTTGAGGTGCCTGTTGTGGTGTCTTCTTTTCCAATATAACTTCAGCCACTGAGCCTTCCTCTGATGTATCCTCACCTGTAACCTTTTCTTCTGCAACCTCTGTTTGTGTTTGATTATCGATCATCAAAGGCTCATCATCTGATATGTCAGTCCCTTGAACATCTTTTGCTTCAGCCTCCATGTGCTCTACCTGTTTATGGATGGAAATATCCTGTAATGTATTTTTCTTCTTTTTATACCATAGCTTCAGGAATTTCTTCTGTACATTAATATTGATAGTACCCACGGATTCCATCCAAGGATATCCCAAAACAACATCCATATTATCCATCTCTGAAGCATAAAAATCACCATGCAACACATATTTATCCATAGAAATATTCAAATCCTTGTACACTTGAACATCCTCATTATCAACCTATGTATGTTTAATTTGTTTGGCTGGGACTTGCAATTTTTTTGCCAAATTAACACTGATAAAATTATGTTTACAACTAGGATTGATAGAAACAATGATATTCCCTTTTTGAATCAATCCATGAACCTGTAATAAGGAGATACTAACAGAAAATAACCCTTTAGGTTCCTTGGTTTCCTTCGTTTTTCTAGCACAAGACCATTTGTCCATAAAGAGTTTTTCAAATTCTTCATCCAACAAGTCTTCCAACTTTTTGATTCTTAGCGATCTCCACCATCTATCGGCATCCTCTTGCAAATTAAACCATACTATAGCCTTCCAAAATATCCAATATTTGAGCTTTATTGTTTGTAGGAATTCTTCAATAGTAGGACCATCATCTTTTCCGGTAAAATGTAGAGTCGTCATGAAGAGGGTTTTGAGAAAAAATTCTGACTTGGTGAAAATTTGAAATTGTCACAGTTTCGTCAATATTGCTCAGAATCCTTATTATGACCTGTTTTTAGAAATGGAACGATCATTCTACATCTGCCCATGTGATAGAAATCCTGATCCAGGCACTAGAATTCCATATCTGCGCTGCTATTCTCCCGCCGTCACCCAAAATTTCTGAAAAAAAAGACCTGATTTTAAATCAGCGATATCTCCCTCATCCGGACTCCGATTCAACTGATTTTTTTTTTGAATTTGGGTATTTTGCCAAAAAGAATCTATATCTACAATTATATTTTGTAGATCTTGCACCAGGACGTCTAGATCTGCACCGCAAACTCGCTGCCCTGAAAATTTATCTGCAACCCCATTGATTTTTAAATTAGCAATATCTCCTTCATTCGGACTCTGATTCGACTGATTTTTTTTTGAGATCGGGTATTTTTTCACATAGAATACAGATATGCAATCATATTTTGCAGATATTGAACCAAAACGTATAGATCTGATCTGCAAATTCGCTGCCCTTGAAATCCTGCAAAAATGAAAAAAATTCTCCACTTTTGTGCCGAAGAAAGTGCTCTGATACCACTTGTTGTAGTTCTGATACCAATAGTTGTAGATATGATACCACTTGTTGTAGATCTAACCCAAAAATATTATAGATCTGATATGAAAATATAAGTAAACCCAAGAAATAAGATAGAAATGATTCTTTATTGATCAAACCCTTATGGTAGGGCAACACCTTACATTCACTCCTTAAGGAAGGAGAACACTCCACAAGCCATATGCCTGTTCATACAAGAATACTTCTCTTCATTGATATCTCTCCATGTGGAGTCTCTAGCCTCTATATAGGCCTCATACATACAATACCATGTATCATTACCATGGTTTCCTCATACCATCAACTAATACCATCGGCCCCTTACATTATTATTAACTACCTGTGGTCCCTTACATGACATGGGTTAACCACCTTATTTATTACTATGGCTCATTCCATTATTACATTATTACCTTGGGTACCTCCCTTGGTACCCCATATTATCCCCCCTCGGTATATAACATGGGCTACGTTGAGGGTAGACAAATTCTTGATAACATCTTGTTAGCACAGGAGATGATTCACTCGCTTCATTCGAGAAAAGAAGCAGGTATGCTCATGCAATTGGATCTTTCAAAAGCTTATGACAAAGTAAGCTGGAGATACCTTGAAGCTGTTTTAGAAGCTTTTGGCTTCTGCAGGACCTGGATCAAGTGGATACTTGCTCTCATCAAATCTCCCAGATATTCCATCCTCGTCAATGGTGCTCCTTCTGTTCCTTTCACACCTTTGCGGGAAATAAGACAAGGGGATCCCCTATCCCCCTTCCTCTTTGTAATCTTAATGGAAGGCCTCAGCCGAACCATTGTCAAGAAGAAAGCGGAAGCATCCATAAAATGTCTGCAGCTTATAAGATCGCTACCAGCTACCACTCATCAACAGTTTGTGGACGATACCATGTTACATGGTACACCCACGGTGAAGGAGGTTGTGGCCTACAGGGCTATCCTTGATCTTTTCAGCCAAGCTTCTAGCATGGAAATTAATTTTTCCAAATCTACTATCTTCTTTTTCATCACTCACCCGGCAGTTCAGGCTCACCTGTCCCAGCTTCTGGGATTCAGGATTGGCTCCCTGCCTTCGAAATATCTTGGGGCTCCTCTGACTCTAAAACCTTGGCAGAAAATTCACTGGGAGAAATTTCTAGCCAACATGAAGAAAAAATGCTTGCATTGGATGAACAGAGCTCTCAACCTAGCAGGTAGACTCATCCTAACCAAAGCTATTCTGCAGGCCATTCCACAATACTTACTATCTATGCTTCCTGCCCCCAAAGGCATTCTGCAACAAAGGAGAAACATTCACCGATCCTTTTTATGGAGTGGGAATGGGGATAAGAAGAAATGGGCTTTGGTGGCATGGAATAAACTATGCCAGCCAAAATCTATGGGGGGGCTGAACTTAGTCGATCCTTGGGTGGTCAACTGCACCTGTGGAGGTAAGATATGGTGGAAATGGATTAAAGATCCCACTTTACCTTGGGTGAGGCATTGGAAGGAAAAGTATACTCCAGACTGTGACACTTAGGACCTCATAAGACTACAGGAAATCCCGGAAGGGTCATCAATATGGAATCATGCCAGGAATAACAGGAACCTAGTACAGGAGCACAAATTTTGGGAAATTCGCAACGGCAGGCTGGCCATGTTCTCGGAAGATGCATGACAGCAGTTCCCCAAACTAGACACACTAGAGCTAGCAACCATCAAGCGAATAAGTCAAAATCAGGGAAGATACAGAGTCAATCAGTATTGGAATCAAAACAGCGGGGATGCAAATTGGAGGGAAAGGATAAATTTAAATCCTAGGAAGAGAGAGGAGAACAACGAAATTTCTCAGCAATTCAGTGAGCGAGTCCTAAAAAGAAAGATTTGGAAAACTGAAGAGGATGATAAGCTAAGATGGGGTCTCAAAGGTAATGGCAATTTCTCATTAAAAGAAGCCAAGAACATAATAGAAAAGGAAGAACAGGTAGAGGCCGTGCCATGGTGCAGCACAGTTTGGGACAGCCTTCTATGGCTGAAAATCAGAACCTTCCTCTGGCTTCTAATGAGAAACAAGACTTTAACTTGGGACAACTTGTGCAAGAAAGGTTTGAAGGGACCCTCAAGATGCCCTATGTGCTTCGTAGAGGAGGAATCTCTGAACCACCTTTTCAATACCTGTGAATGGGCAAATCAGTTATGGAGTTGGATGGAAGGGATTCTTAGTAGCTCTAATCGTATTAGAGATTCCATTTACAGTACTATACTGAACTGGAAAAAAGACTTCTCCAACATACAAAGAGTCAATAGCATATGGAAATCTATACCAGGGTTTTTCTATGGTCTATTTGGAAGGAACGTAACCGCAGCATTTTCCAAGATGAACACAGGAACATAGGTTTCTCCAAAGATAATATAATAACCAACATTCAACAGTTAATCCAAACAAAATGCAGAGAGGAAGGTAACGAGAAACCGACAGTACAAGACTTACATATTTTGAAATGCTTTCTTCTGGAAGTCACCAGCAACACTACTGCTCCGAGACACAGAACGCAACCATCCTCACAGATTGATAAATGGCAGCGTCCACCGGAAGGAGGTTTGAAGTTGAATTTTGACGGGGCCTCGAGAGGCAACCCCGACATGGCAGGAATTGGAGGTGCACTACACAACCAACATGGAGAAATTTTCCACATATATTACAGAGCGCTCGGGGAAAGCACAAATATGAAATGGAGTTCGCAGCTCTAGAGCATGGTCTGAGAATTGTAAAATCCATGCGCCTCTGTAACATAATTCTGGAAGGGGATTCATCACTGGTCATTTCGACAGCTCAAAAAATGCAGCGAGGCACTAAGGCAAACAAAACCACAAAACATTAGTGGCTAGCCAAAGTCACGGAAAATATTGCAGAACTCATGGCTGGTATGAAAGGTCTAGTTTTCCATGCGGTAAGACGTCAGGCAAATGGGCTGGCGGACCACTTGGAAAATTGTGGCGTGGACAGTCAGGACAGGGGATGGGATAGCTGTTGGGAGGAGGTGGACTGCGCGAACCTGAAGATGAGATGTTCACAGCTGGCACAACAAGACCTAAACGGAACTGACCGGGCTTGACCGGCAACGGTTTCTTTGGTCGGTACCGTAAAAATGAAACTTCGGGTAACGGCTGGGGTTATTATAACAAGATCTGGACGACTGGACAGTTTCGGTGGCGATCATCATGGCAAGGGAGAGCCAGACATGGGAACCATCAACTTGGTTCATGCCACGAGAGAATCTGTAGAGACTGTTTGGGGAGAAAGGACAGCTGCCTCAACCTTGATAGGAAGGCAATCAACAACATTTATGCTATTGCAGGGAAAAGATTTGAGAGGTGTACGAACATCCTTTGCATTAATAACGAAAGTAATACCACTCTGGTTCAGAGGGGAGAGCGATTTTTGGAAAAATCTATGGAAAAAAGCTATTTAACAGGGAGTCATGGCTCAGTTTCCTCCATCTCTTTCCAAAGCTCTACAAGCGACTATAACCAGCCTGTTAGTAGAAGCGGAACTGCAGATGCGCGGCGGCCAACCACGAATTACGTACCACGCAGAACATGTATGAGACAAGAGCCACAGCGAGAAGCAAACGCAAGATCGTGGAGATGGAAGCTGCGGTGAAATAGGAAGAAGCGTAGATACAGGGAGGATTCCTGGTGGAGGAGGTTGATTGGCTGACTGACCCGGGTACGCCCGCCAAAAGAGCAACCCAATTTGTTCGCACCAAGGCGGAGAGCTGGAGAATCAAGACTCTCCTAACAAAAGCTCTGGATGCCAAGGACGAAGGGAAGCAACGCTCTGGGAAGGGGAACCATGCTACGGAGAATCAGTCAGATAATCCTCAAGATTTCCATGAGTCGCTGGATCGCAGAATCACCGCAGTGCAGGAGGGGGTGGAAATTGTCAACAAGAAACTAACCGTGCTCATTAGACTGCTTCGGCGAACTCTGAGCCCGGATCCCCTTCTGCAGGATCAAAGGATGAAGGAGGCTCAAGATTTCCACTCCATTCAAGAAGTACAGGCCAAAGTAGACAAGCACATTCTAGATGTGGGCTTAGATACAGCCAGTTGGATTGGAGGATTTCCACGCTCTGGCGGGCTTCCCTAGTTCCTTGTCTTTCTCTGTCATGTTTCTTCTGTTACGGCTCTACGCCAGTTAATCTAGCTACTTTCTTTTCACTCTGTTTTCTATTACGGCTTCGACCCTATGCAAAGTAGATATGTTACTCTGTCTATGTCCCAGTTTTGACAGTGTCGTGGCGACCTTTATCTATTTCAAGAGAAAGCTGCCCTGCGTGGTGTGCATCTCGGTTTTGGAAGCCCAGAGCTGGTTTACAGCGAGGTTTCAATGGTCCATCTAAGGGTTCCTTCTGCCTCGGAAGACTTTTTGTAAAATATTTAGTTCTTTAATATACAAATCTGACTTACAAAAAAAAAAAATGAAAGGATGAGGATGTGGAAGAATTTCTTTGCGCCATTTCTATTATCCAACCAGATTGGATAAGACAAGCAAGGGATGAATGTAAGAATGACGAAGAAGTGTGGGCACTCATTCAAAAGATACAACAAGACCCTAGTACATCTGATACATCTAGTTGGAAAAATGATTCGGTATGGTACAAATATCGGTTATACTTATGTAAGAATTCCAAACTCAAACAAAAGATTCTTAGGGAATTGCACACATCTCCCTTAGGAGGGCATTTAGGATTTCTAGAAACTTACCACAGGGTTAAGAAGGAAATTTTTTGGAATGGACTTAAATTGGATATTCAAAAGTTTGTGGCGGAATGTTTTCTTTGCCAACAAAATAAAGTTGAAACAATTAAGACCCCAGGTCTATAACAACCTTTATCCATTCCAAGCCAACGTTGGGAGGAGGTTTTAATGGATTTTATCACAAGTTTACCCAATTCTGAAGGAAAGAGTGTTAACATGGTGGTAGTTGACAGACTTACCAAGCATGCACACTTTTGTGCATTATCTCATCGATTTAAGACGAGTACAATTTCTACTGCATTTATGGAAACAATTCCAAAGCTATATGGAAACCCAAAGATTATTGTAAGAGACAGAGATCCCATTTAGCTAGAAATTTTTGGAAAAAATTATTTTCTTGTCTTGGTACTCAGTTATCTCATAGCTCATCTTATCATCCTCAATCTGATGGGCAAATGAGATAGTAAACAAATGTTTGGAACGATATCTTTGTTTATTTGTATATGATAAATAGACACAATGGGTCAGATGGCTGCCTTTGGTTGAATGGTGGTATAAGACTTCCTTCCATACTGCAACAAAAATGACCTCGTTTATAGCACTTTATGGATATCATCCACCATCCATCAAATCATATTTAAGAGACACTTCTTAGGTCCAAGCAGTGGAATATCACATCGAGCATCAACAACAAGTTGTCCAACTCTTAAAGGATAACCTCATGTTGGCGTAGAATAGAACGAAATAATAGGCAGATGAACATCGCAGCAAAAGAAGTTTTGATGTAGGTGATTGGTTATTCCTATAGTTATAATCATATAAACAAATTTCCCTCAAGAAAGCTAAGAAGGATAATAAATTATCACCAAAGTATTATGGTTCGTACAAGGTGTTGCAAAAGATAGGTACTATGGCATACAAATTGGAGCTTCCTGCAGCTTCCCGAGTGCACCCAGTTTTCCATGTGTCATGCTTAAATAAGGTTATAGGTGAGAAGCTCCCAGTTCAAATAATATTGCCAGAACTTGATGAGGAAGGAAAATCCATATTGGCACCTGAAGTAGTCAAAGAAATGAGAACTCGACAGCTACGAAATTGATCAATTTTAGAGTATCTCATCAAGTGGAAGAACTTACTCGTTGAATATTCCACATGGGAGGATGAGAATTTTGTACAAACACATCCAAAAATACTCGAGCGTTCAGGACAAAACGTTTTTGAAGGAGAGGGGCATGTTAGGTCCCTATAATACTAGTTATTCCCCCATTACTATTGTCATTGTATCCCTTATTTTTATTGTTGTGACCCTATTGTCCCCATATTGTTATTATTGGGCCCCATAGAAGCCCACTATTGTTACTTTTCTGCCCTTATATTATTATTTTTAGGTCGACTTTGGTTATATTGTTACCCTTAGACTGTTTTATATAGAAAGGAGGTTTCGTTTGTATCATCCAAGAATTGTTCATTTGTGTAATGTAAAGGAGGTTGCCCCCTCGAAGAGGCTGATTTCTAAGTTGTTGACCTATCTTTTCTATCTTTTTGTGAGATGGTTTCATAACATGGTTGCGATGAATTGTTGTTTAAGAAATTTATGAACATGTTTCTAAAACTAGAAAGATGACATGTGATTAAACTACATTTCAACATCTTATTATATTATTAGGATATCTCTAATTCCTTTAGTGCTACATAACCACAAACATTTGAATGATGTGAATGCTTGAATAAGTAAAATTACTTTGTCAACATAAGATAAAAAAATGTAAGTACTTCAACAACACAATTGAACAAAGTACAATCTGTTGTTCGAGTAAAAACCCACAATCTCATAGGAATTTGAGTATGGACTCAACTCATCAGAAACAAATCATTGTTCTAATAAAAATCTCACGTGCAAAAGAAATTGCAACCAACCAAAAGATCATTCTCCTTTGCAGAATAAAAAAAAGGGGGAATTTTGTTTGCTTATCAATCACATCTCAAACAGCTACAGTCTTTTGAAGAAAGTGAGCCTCTGCAATATCAATTACCCTTGGATAAAATTCTTTCAAATAAACATATTGAATAATTTAATATAGAAATCGACAATCAAATATATTGTATTTCAGAATAAAATGAAAATTGCAAAAATGTCTCAATAATTTGAAGGCCATGGGTTATTGAAACGCCATGCCTCAGTCAATTGAAACACTTCAACTTCATTATTATGACCATAAATATTTAGATAATATTAATGCTACATGATCAAAGTGAAACTATTAAGGAAATTCTGCAAAGAATCATCATTTGAGTTGAGGAAGAATAATTCCTACATCTTAAAGAGTGAACGAAGAGCCAGTAAACCTACAAAAGAATAAATGGAATTATATAAGGAAATAATTATGCATATCTATACAAGATTCATAAAACGGACCTCATACATCTCATAGCAAATAAATGAAGGGACTTTTAAATCCATTGGACTATCAAACCTATCCTCTGTAGTCATTGAGATGTAATTTATGGCCATTCAACTCTAAGAAAAGCTAGAGAACAATAAATCGTTGAACAAGAGGCTACCAATGCATGACATTGAAAAGGTAGTTACTAAGCATCAATCATTTTCCTGCACTAAAACATTCGAAGAAAAAAAGGGAGAGATACATAAAAGCTCAAAAATTGGCATTCATCAAAGAAAACCAAGTGCTCAAAATGATTTCCATATATCATGATAAGGTACAAATAGCGATAAGGAAAGTAATGCAGGGACAAAGAAGAGTAATGTTTAGTTGCAATTATGAAGATCAAAATTTGACTAGAGTAGAGATGCCAGGTACAAAAATACAGGACCATACATAGTATTGACAACTAGTGGATTGAAGCAGCATTAAAATCCTTAGAGATGTCATGAAATATCTTGAGGTAGTGGAATAATTGTATGCAACAGAATAATAATGTATAGAGTAATAATTATATTTAGCGTTCATATATTCCATGGGAGCGTTTCTATTAAAGAAGTTTTATTTGATTCCTTTTGCATTAATTTCCTTGGAGCAACATTAATGGTTATTATGGCATTATTATCAGTATCAAACATTCCAATGGCATTATTAAATGTTCATTAGAATTATTATTTCTGCACAATAGGTATTCAACGTTGGATATATATTGCTTCTTAATCAATACTATTTCTGAATAACAATTATTGTTTCTCAACGTATATCCTCCAGCCTCCAATGGCCCAATATGCAATGCTCCAGCATTCAACATATTATTGTTTGAACATGTATCGACTGTAGTTTCCAAATATATCTACTGCCAACAATTATTGCAACTCAACGTATATTCTCCAACGTCCAACAGTAACATCCCTAGTGAAAATTTCATGTAATAAAAGTTAAGAAAGGAAAACTAAGACCACAGTTAAGGGACACTTATTCCAAGATGAACATTGGGAAAACATATCCTAGTGGGCATCATAGGATGTGTGTTTTGGCTAAGGAAAATTGGCAAAGGAATTAAAAGAAAAAAAGTCATATTTGGCACTTTTATCTGTGAAAATAAAGGAAATTAGGAGAAAAGTAAGGTGGAAAGCCACAAGTTTCATGTGAGGAGGAAAATGAAGGAAAAAAATGAAAAATGAAGAGGCTAGAGGCCTCATTCATAAAAAGGCATCTGAGGACCAGTTTATGGCTTTTTTCAATTCATCCTTTTGTCAGTTCAACTTTGGAGCTCTCTCATTATTCTCTATCTCCCTCTCTCTCTCATATTCCTGGTCACTTAGAGTTTTCTTGGAGCACTCTAACTTTGGATCAAGGAAGGAAAATCATGTGAAGGTAAAGGAAGGAAAATAGGATCAAGCAACTTTAGTAGTAATACTTGTAGGTAACCTTTTGCATGTGTGCTTTCCTAGATGGTTTAGACATGCATGGCTTTGCATGTTAGTGTATGGTTCTCTTGTTGTCAGTGACATTGTTTTGTCGGGTTATGATAGTGGTTTTCAGCCTAGCCTTTCCTTTTTCTAGATGCCATGGTGTTGGGATATTCATCTTGGTTTTGAGCTTTGGTTTGCTAGATGGATTTCAGAATCCAGAGTGGAGGTGCTCTCAAGTTCCATTACGTAAGGTCTAGGAATCCCTTGACTGGTTTTGGCAGGATACATGGTAAGGTGTGAGGGAGAATTCTCAGTTTAGGGCCTAGCGATCTAGGTTTGGATTGTGGTAAAGCCTGAGAGACTGGTCTTGATTTAGGCCTAGTGATCTAGGATTGGATTGTGGTAAATCCTAAGAGACAAGGAGACGAAAAATTCCTTAACGATAGTGATGGATTCTAGATGGCATTCCAATTCGGTTCGGTTGTGATCAGAGCACTAGTTTTTGTGTGATCACAGTTTGGTGAGGGTGGAGGTGGTTTAACCTCTGGATTCCCTTGGTTGTCATAAGATTGGTTGTTTTATGAGATCACACATTCATGCTTCGAATATGGCATGGGAGAGACTGGCTGAAAGAGAGATTTTGTTGAACCATGTCTATGGTCAAGTAGTACGTGAAAATCCTGAACCTGGTCAGATTTTCCTATGAATAACAAAAGCTAAGTGCTCCTACTTTTTCACTCATTTATATGTGGATGTAATGGTTGTAATATCTCTAATATTTATATGTTTTTATGTTGGTTATAAGCATTGTTAAATGACTGGTTCATGTGATGGTTATTTCATGTATTTACTTGTAATTGTTAAATGGATGGATGCAAGAACTAATTTATGGTATACTAGTTCAATAGGGAAGGAGGTGATCCTTCTCGTTATGTTTCATAAGTTATTTTAATAATTTATGCTTTGTATTGTATCATAGACCTATAGATTGCATTGATGTTAAGTGTTTGACAGAATGTTCATCGAAGTTGGGGGATGCTAAGGCCTAACCCTAAGGTTGATTTTGAGTATTCAATATTTTTATGATGTCGTTGAATGATTCTGAAGGTTGTAACAAGTTTTAGGTAGAGGTCGAGATTCTAGGCTAGAAATGTGGCTCAAATCTCGACGTTGATGGCACAAGTATGCTAAGAAAATTCCACAGTTGCTAGTATAGGGGCATATGAGAGTGAATTTAGGTTGCTAGTCACTCCCTTGCCCATAGCATGAGAGTGATTATGGCCTAAGAGACCCAGAAAAACATAGGGATCGAGGAAAATATTTTTTGAGTGGTTGACTTCTCTCTTGAGGGTTTTGTTGATGATGTTGGATGACTGTGTGTGATGTTCCATTGATTCCATTTCCTTAAGGTCACTAAGAAGATTGAATCCCTTATAGTAACCTCTCTCATCACATGTTTTCGCTGCTGGTTGGCTGCTTCGGTGGACCTGGGAGTAGGTGGTGTTACAAATTGTTATCAGAGTAGGCTGCACTCTCTTTGGGTCATAGCTAATACCGTAGATTTGTATCAAATCATGGTTCACCCCTCAGACTGGATGAGCTATGTGTGTTCTTTCATGCATGTTAGTTGTGTGTGTGTCTTGTATACTTGTGTTCCATGTGCTTGTTTCACTACATCATATTGAGCATGGCTGTAGTAAGGTTATCATGAGGAACTTGATGTTGGTTCTATGGAATGCATCGTCAAGGCTATATGACTGGTTATATGATTATATGCAGATTTATTACATCCTTGTATGTTGGGTTTCATTCTTTTTTATTTGATTACATGTATCAATCTTGTAGGTTGATTACAAGAATTGATTTCTTGTCGTTTACTACATGCGGTTATGCATATGTGTAGTTGATTAGACATTTCTTATGCATGTTGATATTTTCATGTGGCAATGTGTACATTGGAGTAAGGGTCATTTTCATGCATGAGGTCATAACATGATTTTTTTATATGGCCTTGCTTTGATGACTGGACCTTAGCTATAATGATGTTTATGCATTGATGCACTTATTTGATGTATGTCTATATGTTATTATGGTTATGTTATACATTCATTATGTTGATTTGATGATCTTATAGAGAAGGTATCCTCCCTGAATTATGCTAAGGTATGTTGATTTATGGTGATTTGGTTTAGCTAACATACTATGCCTTGCAAGAAAGAGATAAAATGGATAACAAGGTGGTAGACTACATAGAATCTCCCTATGCATCGGATGAGCAACATGGTGTGGGGCACTCTTCTAATTTGGCAAACACACTGAGAAGCCTAAAGGAAGAAATAAGGAGTTTCAAAGCAAACAATGACAAAACCATGCAGGGACTAGAGAAACAACTAGAGTTGAATGTGATACGACTTCAGAGTTTGTTAAATTTCCAGTGACAGGGACCACATCGGATCAGCCATGGATAAGAGGACAAAAATAATGGGGCATATTGCAGTAGGCCACCTAGTAGACACAAGTCAGATAGATCAGGCATGATAAGAGATGGAAATATTTTGGAAACTTTAGATAGGAGAGGCAACAGGCACAAATATTACTCTAGTTCTCATTCTAAGAGGCTTCATGATCACCTTTGTCATCATCCTTATAGGAGGAGTGATAGGGCATGATTTACAGATTATTTTAAGAACAAAACTCCATCTGCCTTTAATGGAGATATGAAGAAATCACAAGATGAAGAAGCATGGTTGCTTGGTATGAAGAAATTATTCTGATTTCATGATTATTCAGAAAACATGAAAGTAAATATAGCCACTTTCAGTCTCAAAGGTAAGCGGATATCTAGTGGGAATACGTGAAGAATGTCAAAGATATAAATGAGGAAGATTTGACATGGCATAAGTTTGAAAGACTCTTTAAGAAAAAGTACTTTTCTGAGAGGTACTATGATGACAAGGCTAAGGAGTTTAATGAGTTGCAAATGGGTTCTATGATAGATGAGGAGTATACTAGTAGGTTTCTTGAGTTGTTGAGATATGTGAATTAACTCAAAGAGGAGAAGGCCAAGGTTCAAATATTCATCAATGGATTTCCAATTGCATATAGACACTGGATTGAGTTCGATGAGCCTAGATCATTGGAGGAGGCCATCCAAAAGTTGAAGCATTGTTATGAGTAGTTGAACTGCAAGATTGAGCCTAAGCATTGCTTGAAAAGAAATGACAAAGCTAAAGGAAAATGGCCAACAAATAGAGGTAGACCTAAATATACAAGTGAGAAAGCAAATGTAGTTCCTTACAAGAGATTCAATACAGATGAGAAGCGACGTGGAGAGAAGAAGGATAGAGGTGGCGATAGAGAACCATTGTAGCATTGGACATGTGGTAAGGATGATCGTAAAAGGGATTGTCCGCAATATCAGAGTGGTGGTAGACCCCATATCTACAGTGCTCACAAGGCCCATATAGTTGGTGATGTTGGTCATAACATTCTTTATATCTATGCAGCTATGGACAACTAGCAGGCGGATAAATACGCATCGATCATTGAGATGGATGATAAGCTTTATGATCAAGTTGTTTCTATTTTGATTGATCCTAGATCTAACTATAGTTACATTAATCCTGACCTAGTGGATAAGTGTGGTTTGAGAAAAGAAGTGAATGCAGAATATTGGTTGGTACATTTGGCTATAGGTACAAAGAAGCGAGTTCACCATTGGGAGAGAGCTTGTGCATTTGAGTTAAATGGTATGCCTGTAGCAACACAATTGAATGTATTTCCATCGTGATCGTATAGTATGCTTATGGGTATGGATTGGCTATATCTTCACAGAACAAAAGTGGATTTCTTCAACAAGGCCATTGAGTGTGTGGATGATAGTGGGGAAAAAAGGAATGTGAATGGGAAGAAGAAGCCTACATTAGTGAGGATGGTTACCGCTATGCAGGATAGGTGTAGTTGCAGAAAATTTTGTGGGATGTTTGCAGTACACATTTCTAGTGACAAGGGTAAGGAGGTTGAGGAGGTAGATGTGTTGATCAGGTACCCAGTTTGCTGCAGTTTAATGATGTATTTCTTGAGGAAATTTCAGAGTTACCACCTCATAGGGTGGTAAACCTTTTTATTGAGTTGGTTCCAGTGGCCACCCCAGCATCAAAAGCACCTTATAGGATCAGCACACCTTAGTTGGTAGTGTTTAAGTTGTAGTTGAAGGAAATGTTAGTCAAGGGATACATTAGACCTAGTGTATTGCCTTGGGGCACACCAATGTTGTTCGTAAAGAATAAAGATGGTACGCTTAGATTGTGCATTGACTACATGAAGTTGAAGGTAATGATAAATAACTGGTACCCTTTACCGAGGATTGATGATTCGTTTGATTAGTTAAAGGGAGCAGTAGTGTTCTCTAAGATCGACTTGAGATCAAGACAACGTTAGGTACACATCAAGGAAGAGGATATCTTCAGGACTGCATTCAGGACTAGGTATGGGCATTATGAGTTTGTTTTTGTTCCATTCGCTTTTACTAATACTCTAGCTACATTCATGTGTTTGATGAATAATGTTTTGCATCCATATTTGTATAAGTTTGTTATTGTATTCATTGATGACATAATGGTATATTCTAAGAATGAGGAAGAACATGCTGAGCATTTAATAGCGGTGTTGAGATTGCTAAGAGAACATCAGTTGTATGCTAAGCTTAGCAAGTGCAGCTTCTTTTAGACAGAGGTGCATTACTTGGGAAATGTCGTTTCTAAGGAAGGCATAACAATAGATCTAGAAAAAATAAGGGATATTATGGAGTGGGTAGTTTCTAAAAATGTGGATGAGGTGAGATAATTTATGGGATTGGCATGATACTATAGAAGGTTCATCAGGAACTTCTCATTCATCACATATCCTATCACATCTTGCAATGGAGAGGTAAGAAGCTTGAATGGATAGAAGAATCTGAGGCTAGTTTTGAGAAGCTTAAGCAATTGTTGACACCTGAACTAGTGCTAAATATGCGGATCCGGACAAGGATTTCATATTGTGTAAGGATGCTTACAAGAGAGGACTTGATGGAGTTATCATGCAAGAAGGGTAGGTAGTGTGCTATGAGTAAAAATAAATAAATGAGCACGAGGAGAACTATCCAACGCATGATCTTCAGCTAGAAGAAATTATACGTGCATTGAGATGTGGAAACATTATCTTATGGGCGAGAGGTTAACATTGATGAATGATCAGAATAGGTTGAGGTATTTTTTGATTAGCTAAATTTAAATGTCAAGCAAGCTAGAAGGCTGGGTACCCTTATTGAGTTTGACTTTGAGATGAGATACATCGAAGGGAAGGAGAACCAGGTTATGAATGCTTTTACCAGGAATGTACAGGTAAATCATATAGCAGTTATGAGCTGTTAAGGGATAGAGTTATAGGATAGGATCTTGCAGGTAGGACAACGAGATGACAAATACATGGATATTATGCATAGGTTACAACAAAGTACAGGTACAAGTATAGGTGATCGGGATGCAGACTATCATCTCACTGTAAATTCCTACATGGTTAGGTTTAGAGACAAGATCTATGTGTTGAATTACAGTGAGATAAAGAAGCTTACATTGAGGGGGTCTCACACCAATCGATACTCAAGTCATACAAGATATCAGAAGACATTGAAAATAGTTAAGAATTTATAGTATTGGCCGAATCTGAAGAAGGAAGTAGCAGAGTTCGTGGCTAGATGTTTAAATTGTCAACTACTCAAGCTAGAATGTAAGCATCCAGGTGTTTTACTACAATCCATCGTGATTTCAGAATGGAAATGGGAGGTCATTTCCATGGATTTCATTATGAGGATAGTGAGACAACATGATTCTATTATGGTCATGGTTGATAAGTTTAGCAAGGTAGCTTACTTCATTCAAGTGAAGACTACACATTCAACTAGTGAGGTAGAACAAGTGTTCATTAGAGAGATAGTGAGACTACATGATTTTCTAAAGAAGATTGTGTCAAACAGGGATGGATAGTTCACTTCCAAATTTTGGAAGGAGTTATTTGCAGGTTTGGGTACCAAGTTGGCCTTTATTACAACTTATCATCCGTAGATAGATGGACAGACATAGAGGGTCAATAGGATCTTGGAGGATATGAAGAGGATATACGTGATGTACCAGCAGAAGAAATGGGAGGAGTATATTCCATTGGTTGAGTTCGCATACAAAACTAGTTATCAGGAGTCATTGAGGATGAGTCCTTTCGAGGCATTTTATGGAAAGAGTTGTAATACTCCCAACAGTTGGAGTGATCTAGTGAATATGGTACTTACTGGACTGGATATGTTGGAAGACACAAAATAGGAAATCAAGGTTATAAAGAAGAATCTAAAGGCAACATAGGATAGATTTAAGATTTATGCAGATCAGCACAAGGTATTCAAGGAGTTTATAGTTGGGGAGCATGTGTATTTGCACATCAATCCCAAGAAAATATCTTTGAGGATTAGTTAATGTGTCAAGTTGGCACCACGATATTGTGGGCCTTTCGATATCCTTGAGAGGCTTGGAGTGGTGGCATATCAAATTTCACTTCATCCAATAGTGAAAGTCCATGATGTATTTCATATTTCATTCCTTAAGAAGTATATAAAGGATGTTGATCATGTTATTGATTGGTTTGTATTGTAGGTGGAGCAAGAAGGAGAGTTCTAGCAGGAGCCTTAGTGCATACTACAATGAAAACATCTCATGCTCAGGAACAAATCCATAGATCAAGTTAAGGTTTAGTGGAAGCACTTTGGGCATGAAAAACTACATTGGATATTGCGGATCAGATGAGGGCCTTGTATCCTTCATTATTTGCAGGTTGATGCAAAGAAATTTGGTTTGATGTTGGTATATGTTTGGCACATGGTTTGCTGATGCTTTGGTATATGTATGTATATGCATATGGATGTAAATACCACCATGAGCTAAGTTGTAAAGCTCCAATAAGCGATATGGTGTCATGTTATTATGATTCTTATATTTCCATGTTGTCATGATGTTTTTCTTTTGAGCAAGTCTTTCTTTGTAAATACTTCATCGAGCTAAGTTATAAAGATCCATGGGAATTATGTTTGATTTTTAGAAGTTTCGCTTAGGTCTTGGTGTGGTTTAACACTGAGAATGGTGTTACCCAAGGGGGAGGGTTCTGTAACAACCCTGGTGAAAATTTAATGTAATAAAAGTTAATAAAGCCAAAATAAGACCACGATTAAGGGGCACATATTCAAAGATGAATTTTGGTCAAAGATATCCTAGTGGGCATCACATGATGTGTGTTTTAGCTAAACAAAGTTAACAAAGGAATTAAAAGGAAATAAACGCATTTTGGCACATTAAAAGTAAGGTGAAAGGTCACGAGTTTCATGTGAGGAGGAAAATGAAGGAAAATAATGGAAAATGAAGAAATTAGAGGTCTCATTCATAAAAAGGATTTTGAGGACCATTTCATGGCTTTTTTCAGTTCAACCTCTTGTTAATTCTAGTTTGGATCTCTCTCATTATTCTCTCTCTCTCTCTCTCTCTCACACACATAATCTTGGTCACATCGAGTTTTCTTGGAGAAATCTAGCTTTGGATCTAGGAAAGAAACAAAAACAAAGGGAAAGGAAGGAAAACAAGGAAAGGAAAGGAAAGCACGATCAAGCAGATTCAATGGGAATAATTGTAGGTAACCTTTTGCATGTGTGATTTCCTAGCTGGTTTGGCCATGCATGGGTTTTCATGTTGGTGTATGGTTCTCTTGTTGTAGGTAGCATGGTTTTTACAGGTTCTAACAATGGTTTTCAAACTAGACTTTCCTCTTCTAAAATGACATGGCGTTGGGATGCTCATATTAGTTTTGAGCTTTGGTATTCCGGATGGATTTCAGAATCTGGGGTGGAGGTGGCTTCAATTTCCATTCCCAAAGGTCTAGGAATCCCTTGACTGATTTTGGCATGATACATGGAAAAGCCTGAGGAAGAAGTCTCGGTTTAGGGCATAGTGATCCAGATTGGATTCTAGTAAAGCCTGAGAGACTGGTCTTAGTTTAGGGCCTAATGATCTGGGATTGGATTGTGGTAGAGCTTGAGAGACAAGGAGACAGAAAATTCCTCAAGGATAGTGATGGATTTAAGATGGCATTCTGAATTTGGCTCAGTTGTGATGAGAGCATAGGTTTTGGTGTGATCACGGTTTGATTAGGATGGAGGTGGTTTAACCTTTGGATTCACTTGGTTTTTCTTGGATTGGTTGTTTTATGAAATCCCACATTGATTCTTGGAATATGACACAGGTATGACTGACTGAAAGAGTGGTTTTCCTCAACTATGTCTAGGGTTGCATGGTATGTTGAAGTCCTAAACCTGATTGGATTTTCCTATGAATAATAAAATTTAAGTTCTCTTACTTTTACACTAATTTATATGTGGATTTAATGGTTTTCATATCTTTGATATTTATATAGTTTTATGATGTTTATAAGAATGGTTAAATGATTGGTTCATGTCATGGTTATTTCATGTATTTACTTGTAATTGTTAAATGGATGAATTCAAGACCTAACTGATGGTATAATAGTTAAATGGAGAAGGAGGTGATCCTTATGGTTATGTTTGATACGTTCTTTCAGCCATTTATGCTCTATCTTGTATCCTAGACCAGTAGATTGAATTGATGCCAAGTGTTTGAAAGAATGGAAGTTCTGGTTGGGGGATGCTTAGGCCTAATCCTAAGGTTGATTTTGAGTATTTAGTATTTTTATAATGCCTTTGAATTATTCTGAAGGTTGTAACAAGTTATGCGCAGAGGCCAATATTCTAGACTAGAAAACATGCTCAAATCATGAGGTTGCTGGCATAGGTCTCCTGAGAAAAGTCCACAGTCACTAGCACAGAGACCTATGGGAGAAAATTTAGGTTTTTGGTTGCTCCCTTACCTGTATCATGAGAGTGAATATGGACTAATAGATCCAGAATAGTAGTGGGACCAAGGGACAGGTTGTCCGAGTGGTTGACTTATCTCCTGAGGGTATTGTTGATGATGTTGGATGACTGTGTGTGATGTTTCATGGATTCCATTTCCTTAAGGTCACCAAGGAGATTGAATCCCTTATACTAACCTCTCTCATCACATGTTTTTCCAGTTGGTTGGCTTCTTGGGTGGACCTCAGAGGTGGGGGTGTTACAACAATGTATTATTGTTTCAATATATATAAACTGTAGTTTCAACATATAGCGACTACCAACAATTATTTCTACTGAACATATATTCTCCAGTGTCGAATGGTCCAATGCTCCAACATTCCTTGCTCCATTGTCCAGTGCTGCAGGGTTCTTTACACCAATGTATTGGTATCAACCACCATTCTTTGCACCGATTTTCTTTTCACCAATGTATTGGTATCCATAAAAGCTCCAATGTTGGCATAAATTAATATAAAATAGAGTTTCCTCCATGTTTGATGTTCGAAACAAGACAAAGTACATCTTACCATAGAGACCAAAATGCAGTGAAAATAACGTGAATGGAAAATTTGTCATGATTTTCACTCATGGGAATTGGTTATGCGTAGGATAAGTAGTTGACTATGAGTAAAGACCAAAAGATTATTCATTGGGGCGATAGATCCTCGATGTAGAACTCCAATGTTGTCTCCTAATTATAACAAGGGTGTATTGATGATAGTAGAGTATGTGAAAACACCAATATGTAACACAAAGATATGTGATATCATATATCAATGTATTTATTTGTTGATCTTTAGTTCTAGTAGTTTTGCGAGAAGGAGGAAGGTGGAATTTGGGTGTACTTTCCATAGAAATGTTAATCATCTCTATTTTCTCAACGTATTTGGAATTATTATTTATCAACGTATTTGTTGTTATACGAGGGGATCATAATGATATTTTCACTATTATACAAGGCATACTAGAAAATATGTACAATTAAAATTTTGACCCATTATTTAATGGAAACTTAATTGGAAACCTGATTTAAAATACGCTTAATAGGAGGAACAATTATCACCATTAATATTTTTAAGTATTTTCTCCAAATGCATCTAGTGTTAACTTAGTAATGTAGTGCATCAAATTCTCCAATGTTCAACATGAAGTCTCCAACATTAATATGGCTCCAGCATTAATATGAAGTCTCTTTTATTTGAAGTAGCTTATTATTTTTTCTTAGTTATTATTTGCATCAATATTATTCACAGTGGCATCCCTATTTGCGAGTAGCAAGAGATATGGAAACTTTTTTAATATATTCCATTTGAAGAGTCTACAATTTGGAGCAATGCCTACATTCACAGTACATTAATACTTGGAACTAATATTGGATATTCTTTTATGGATTGGGTGCTATTATGAGTTTCATTATCAGTCTTAAAATCCCTACAATTGATGTCAAAAGGGGAGGTAACAGAGGTATTATGTAGTTCCATCAACAACAAAGGGGGACAACGTGGGAAATGTTGGCATTGATGTCGATAATCACATGAATTTTTAATGTTGAATTGGGGATAATTTGTGTGTGAATGAAAAAGTCTGAAACTGATGTGAAGTGCAAAGGCTTTGCTCATCAATGTGAACATTGAAAATGGTGAAATGGAACACAAAATATTGAAACACAAGTTGGAAAAATATATGCTTTTACTAATAGAAAAATATCTGATACAAATCTGATTTGTCTCTTGTAATCATTACTAGTTGATATGTTTATTTAACCTTTATTCCATTTTACAAAATTTCTTTCATAACTAAAAATGAAGGGACAAGTATATGAGCCATTTTTGAAGTCCACGAGACAATGCTTCATTTCATATCATGCAAAGAATACAAATGTCCCATATGGATTTCCTATAAGACATACAGTGTGGAATGGAAAGGGAACTTTTTGGATAAAGACAATCTGCATAAGAATGTTCATTAGCAACAAGGAAAGAGATGCAAAATGAAAAGGAGAAGCAATACAACATTAGACTTGACAACATAACTGTAAATGAGGTAACCAACATTTGTAATATGATGCTGTGATTGAGAGATTTTCCCCCCTTCTATGTTGTAGCATGAAAAGGAACAGGTTGTAGCCTGTTGAGGTAAGAGCCTCTTGTGGGTTGTGTCTTGTAGAAAACTTGTGGAAGTTGGAGCCTCCTTTGAGGTAGGAGCCTCTTGTAGGTTCGAGGCTACAAAGAAATTGATGTAATAAGGAGTAGAAGCTTGCCTTGACATCACTTTCAGCCTAAAATTCATGGTTTTCTCTCTTCGGGGTTTCTACTTATATCTGGTGTCTTCATGTGTTTATTCTTGCATGTTGTGTGAATGTTTTGGTTCCTTGATAAATAAATCAGAAAAATTCTCTCCTTGAAACCTGCAAAAGGAATTCACTAATAATTTAACATAAACATGAATCACTAACTACATAAGAAGATTATCAAATTGAGAAAAAAATAGAGAATTTGGAATTACTGATTCATTGCCACTGCCATATAATTCCCAATCATATTTATCGAACTTTGTCAACCAATCATGATTTAAGCACCAAAGTTTGTTGGTCCAATATGAGAACTAGTGAATCCATCGTTGTGCTCTCATCCAAGACCTAGAAATGTCCCAAACCAATAACATGCAAAGGATTTGAAATATATTGACATAATATAGATAGATGGAACACATCATGCATATGGTTTAGTGATTTAGGTAAAGAAAAATTATTTGTTACTGAAAATTTCATTTATATGATTTCAAAATGTACCACAATCCGTGGAGATAATCCTTCTCCCTTCCTGAACCTTATGAAGCTCTTCTTGGGTCTTACTAAAAAGAACACCCTATCTTCTACTTCATAACATCGATCCATCTAATGAGCATCAACATAGCTCTTTTTTCAAACATTAAAGGAATTTTTAGGTCTAAAATGAGCCTCCTAAGAAATATGTACAACCAAAATAAACTTTATAAGAACGAATATGATTCAATATGAGGATTTCAACCATGGGGGATGATTCACCAATTTTGGAGTAAAAAGGTAAAAAATTAAGAAAATAATAAAATAGTAAAACTACTTTTCAACTCGTATTTTCAACTTATCTCCCTAAGGTTTTACTTAAATTTCAAGCAGGATACTCGTTGGATGCGAAATTTGATTCCTCATCTAAGCAGTACCCATGTTGCATACTTTCGATGGACCCTACTACATGAAAAATGAGAAATACATGAAAAAACATTATTACAATCATGTTTTTCATGTAGCATGGCTCATTGAAATTATGCAACGTTTGTACTATTTAGATGAGAAATCAAGTTCTGCATCTGGTGAGTATTGCTGCTCGAAATTTGAGTAAACCCATAGGGAGATAAGTTGAAAATACGAGTTCAGAAAAATAGGTTTTTCTTTTTTCCCTCTAAAATTTGATGATGTAATCTAATATTATTTTGTAATTTCCTTAGGAGTCCCATTTTAAAACTCAAAATTCCCATAATGCTTGTGCTTCTTTAAGACTCCAATTAATCATGATCATTTATTATTCCATCTCTTGTACTACTTCTAGTCCTATTAATACTCAATCCTCTAGTCGATCCCAATTGAGAGATGTTCTACAAGACCTCCCATATAAGAACTCAAATGGTGCCATCTTGGTGGCACTGCAACAACTTTTATTATAAGAAAATTCCACTAGAAGTAAAAATGTCTCCCATCATTTTTCTTATTTATCACATACATTTGTATTATGTCCTCGAGTATTTGATTAGTCTTCTCTATTTTTTCATTTGTCCAGGAAATTGGTCCAAAACTATCTTGTAAACATTGCTCCCCTATTTGATATGATCTTCCTTGGAACTCCATGTAATCTCATGATCACATTAGTGAAATTTATAGTTATCTTTAGTTCCTTATATGTAGTCTTAACTGGTATAAAATGTGTGCTCTTGGTTAATGTGTCTAGCACTGCATATATGGCTTCATGTCTTCTTGTGGTCATTGATAGTCCCGCGATGAAATTCATTGATATAAATGTGCCATTTAGAGTATGGTATCTTATGGGATTGCAATAACCCTGCTAGATCTTTGTACTAAGATTTTACTCTTTGACACTTTAAACATCTCACTACAATGTTTACAATGCCCTTCTTCATTCTCTTCCAAAAGAATATTAGTTCTACGTTTGTGATCATCTTTGTAACATTGGGTTGTGCCATCTATACTACTCGATGTGCTTCACTCAATTCAGTTGTCATATGTCTTCATTTTATGGCATATATATCATCTCATGGAATCATTTTAGTCCATCAATATCTAGGGAGTATACTTTATACTTTGGATCATCATTTCATCATCCCTTAAACTCTTACAAACTTCATTGTACTAGGTGTCCTCAATTTTCAAGTTCAACAACTTCTCCATCATGTTTTATTTTAAGGGAATTGGTGGAGATATTCAATGCCTCCTACTTAAAGAATATTCCACCCATTTTAATATTCCCTTTATGCAAGTAGTATCCAAATCATATTCAATTATTAACCCTAACCACCTTCTCCATCAATGTTTAAATGGTCTTGTGTGAATATGTGTTGTCGTTCGCAATGATCATTTTTCATTGAATTTCCTTCCTAGTAGGTAGAGCCTCCAAATATTTAGGAAATACACAATAATTTCCATTTCTATATTGTGCATTGCATAGTTATCCTTGTGGGTTCTACATTTTCTTGACACATACTATCACTCTTCCTTCTTACACAAATACACAATCAAGACCTTCCATGGAGGTGTTGGTGCAAACAAGAAATTATTGCTCCATCTGTTACCTTAAGGATTGATGCCATTACTAATAATAATTTTAACATTTGGAATGTACCTTAACATTTTTCATTTTAAATGAAATTCTTATTAATTTTTTGGAATTTTGGTAATTTGGCTTCTTATCTTTGAAATTTCTTCGACTAACCTACGATAATACCCAACCATGCCCATGAAACTATGTATTTCTTAAACACCGGTTGGTACCAGCAATTTCATGATGGCATTGATATTTTCCAAGTCTGCCCCAATAGCCTTCCCCATGATAATGTTTTCAAGATAGTGGATCTTAAAAGGGAACACTTTGGCATCTTTCCACACACTTGGTTCTCTCTTAGAGATTGTAAAAATGGTCTCAAGTGTTCATCATGCTCCTTTTGGGTCCTTGAGTAGATCAAAATGCATTTATAAATACTTATACAAACTTATTTAGGTATTCCCAAAATATTTCCTTCATCAAACTCATGAAAACACCTAGGACATTTGTTAGTCCAAAGGGTAAAACTACAAATCCATTTTCATACATCTGATTTTGACCATTTTTTTTATGTTATATTTCCTAAAAAAGAATAAAAGATATGTTCACATAATAAGTGTTGTCTCTATCATCCTTTGTTATGTATGAGAATAAAACAAATTCACAATTCCTATAATCTAGAAGACTCCTAGGTTTTTTCATGGTCTTTTCATTATATATCTATTCAATATAGTTGTATTAACTAATGCTAGAGCTAATTTGATAGGGATTTGTAATCTTACATATTTTCATACGCCAATTTAAATTCATTGTAATACCAAGATAACCTTGTTTACTTACACCCCTTGTCCTTCCTAGCACATACATCACATTTCACATTTATTTAGGGTGTATTAATTTTTGATATAGCTATGATCATGATGGCTTTATATTGTGTAATGGAAACTGAATGTCAACAATCTTGTATCACGTGTTCATGTCACTGTTGTAGTCTTGATTCTGTAGTTGAATCATTCATGACCACATTTCACATACCCATGTGAACTTCACATGGGTCTTCATGCCTCATCACTTGGATCATGTAGATTAACTTTGCAAATTAGATGGCAAGGTTGTGAGTATTAACCCTAACTCTACCACTAAGACATGTAACTTCCTCATTTGGTTGTTTTCATTTGTTGTGTTGTGTGGTTTGACAAATGTTCCAGAGTTGTATGAGAGAGGCTCGATAGTAGTAGTTTTCTCCAAATTTGTGGCAATACCTCCCAATATTCTTCTAGGTAACTACTGGCGTAATTTTGTTGTTGATTTATATTTGTATTTTATTGGTGAAGAATACCTTGTATTTAGTTCTTCTGTTGCATTATTTTCTCAGTGATTCTATGGTAAATTTTTGAATATTGGTCTCTCTCAAGAGCTTTTGTTTGGGATTTTTTTTGTCTATATATGATTTCTAGATTATATTTCACTCCTTTCTACAGAAGCACAACAACAATGGAGAAGGTGCAATGTGGATATACGTCTCTTATCCTTTTAGAACACCGAAAGGTTTCGAATGCAGGTGAACCTCTAGGTATTTTTTACGCTTCTAGGTAATTTTGATATCCCTCCTCAGAATACTTATTATTTTAGCATTAAATTTGAGGGTTCTTGTGTTCTTGTTCAACCAGTTACACCTCTACAATTAGTTCCCCTAATAATTCTCTTTTAAGGGTAAGTGTGTACTCATTTTTAAATTACCCTCTTGGTGATTACTTTTTTAAACCTTTTTGGTTTTCTCATCGTAATTGTATTATCAAAGATACCGCTTGAATACAAGGGTTACTTCCATTTGATTTTGGTCCATTTGGATACAGGTTTATTTTAAAGGAATTGTTCTTTATGCCAGTATAAATTAGTTTCAAGAGAGGTCGCTAGACATAATACAATTTAACTCTCCCAGAATTGTTTATTTTCTTAATGGTTTCTAATTTGTTTTTTCTAGTAGGCCATTCTTTCAAAATACTGAAGGTTAGGTGAGGACGCTTACTATCTGGTACAACTTTACCCATGTAACTGAGGTGGTGTATGTATGTAGGATTATTCTTTTAATATTTTGGTTGAAGTGTTAGTTTCTCTAAATGTTTTTCTTCTAATATTATGCAGGTATGTGCACTTATAATTTCCTCTACCTCTATCTCACTGAGAATCAGGTTCTAGCAACCCTTAACATTTAGATATGCCATTACAGGTTTGTCTTCATTGAATCCTACTCTCTTTGTTCCTTCCGGGTGAGATTAAAACTTTGTCGGGTCTATCACATAAGATAAAGAGTTTTTCTTTTTTCTTTTTTTATTGACTATCAGTGAGAACCTTATAAGCATAGAATGTGTAAAAAAAAATTCTATTGTCTTAGTGAGTTTGTTTCATTTGACTAACTACAGATTGATTATAATTCCATGTATATTTTCTCATTGATTTCTATGTACTGCCCTTAGGGTTATATGGTTAATTATGCTTAATTGGGGGTATATCTTATACCGGTAACTGCAAAATCCCCCTCATTGGGAGTTGCATGGTCATTAATTTATTTGGTTTATGAATTTTCAGTCCAATTTATTTCATTTTGTTTTAACAATGAACAGTTCATGCGTATAATTCCCAAAAGAGATATAGAATTTATATTTATAATTATATGAAAATGTTTTTCTTTTATATGGTCACTATGAACCTGCTACAATTAATTTCATAGGCTTGCTACGAATAGGATATGGAAATATTTTTAATTTTGTGTGTAAATTTAGTATAAATTTATTTTTACTTTAAGGGACTATTACCTCGATCTAAGAGTGGTTAAAAGAAGTGGGTTTCATTTTGAAAAAAATGAATGAGCCTTTGTACCTCGTTAATCTTCTCCTTGTAATTCCCTTGTATAAATGGTCTGTAAGGTGTACCTCAGATCTAGAATACTCAATCTAACATTTTGATTTTAGGCTATGTAATTTTTCTATTATTAGTCACACCTCCAAAATAATTCTTTCATACACAGTATGCCAAATTCATTTATGTTAAGGATTATTCTCTTTCAACGTAGGTCACTAAAATTGTCTTTTATGTTTTATATGAAAACTACCATCTTGTATGATCCTAAAGAGAAATAATAATGTATGTTCTAACTTATTCTTTATCTAACCAGTTCACTATGTATCTATTAAAACTAGGTCATTATCAATTACCACCGCTAATTAATTTTAGATTTACACATATAACACTAGTGAAACCAAGTATTCAATATTATTCTTTATCTTTTTTTAAAGAAACCAGAATCTCTTCGAGGTACAAAATATTCAAATCGTCTATACATACATCACCTCAATCAAATTAAAGATATGTACATCGACTTCAATCTCTTGGTCGTGTTACAAAGTTAGGATACTAAATACATCCAACTTTAATTCCTATGTTGCCACTATATCAATTCGCTTATTGGAATCAATTCAATCCACTTAATAATATTTTTTTAATCATATCACAACACATATATAATTTATTCTTCCCACTAAACCAAAATAAAGTAAAATGTTATCAACCGATGTCACTATGCAAAATAAAAAATTATTAATCTAATTATAAATAAGCATTACTGAATAGATCTCTTAACCAAATATATTATTTGAAGCTCTACGAATCACAACTTATCTTCTAAGTATTCAACAAATTTTAACCATGCAAATACTATTCAAATTTCGCAATAAATTTCATGCAATCATATTTTCTTACTGTAATTGAAGTGGAAACTACACTTGAGGAGTACACTGTCCTTCAAACCATGAAATGATCCACTAGTTCACCCTGAGATGAGATTAGTTGTCAATAGGAAAAACTCCCTTGATCCCTATATGATGTATTTTTATACACTTTCTTCCATAATAGAGCTTTCCTTAGCAGTGTCCCATTTTTGTGCGTCTTCGAACCCACCTTCCTAGGATTTTCTTCTTTTCTTCTCTAAATCCCGCTTCTCTCTCCCATGGTGCTTCTCTCTCCACACTAAGATTTTTTCTCCAACTAAGTGATTTAATGGATATTTATCTCTTGTCTCATTAAATATGATCTAGGGGTTCCACTTATGGGAGATTTATTTCAATCTCACTCATCATTGAGATTTGTTTCCATTTTTTTTTTTTTTTTTTTTTGCAATAACCTCTTACTCTAGTGTCTCATCTCGAGATGTTCCAACTTTTTCATTTATTAGTAAATTTGTCTATGAGATCATAATCATTTTACTATTCATCTCAAACTTAAACACTTCATGTCCTTTCAGCCATCAACTGAACCAATTCAGTCTAAATAAGGAAAATATTTCTACAAAATCAGAGGGGTATTACAATTCCCCCCATTTCATTTACACCATCCTCAGTGTTTATTTTTAAATTTATTCTCTATGAAACAATGGTGGATAATTTGTTTTCATATCGTCCTCTTTCTCCCATCTGCCCTCCTTGGGAGTAAAGTGTTTCCACTAAGCTTTAACCTGAACGATGGCTCTATTATGAAGCAATGTCTCTTTCTGATCTAGTATACAAAGTGGTTCCTCTAGAAAATCTCGTTTTGTCTCAACTTGTATCAAATTGCAATTGATTATGTGATAATTTTCATGTAAAGTTATTTTTAGAAAAGATACATGAAAAAAATTATGTATTTTAATATGGCTGGGCAGTACTAATTGATAAACCATTGGCCCAACTGTGTCCACAATCTCAAAAGGCCCACAAAATCATGGTGCCAATTTTGTAAATATTTCAGTTCTTAATGTACTTTTCTTTGGTTTCACCCTTAAATAAACATGATTTGCAATATTAAATTCCTTGTGTTCTTTTTATTTCTACATATATGTCTTGCTTGTGTTGACTAGTTTTTATGTGCTGTCTAATCTTGTGTACTATTTTCTCCATTTCCTGCAAAGTGTATGGTGCCAATATTAATATATCATCTGACTGAATCCATCTGAGAGGTGTATGGCACTTTTTCCGATGCATGACTTCAAAAGGGCTCATTTTGATTAAAGCTTGGTAACTATTGTTATAAGAATTTTTTTCTAAATGCATAAAATCCTCCCATTCAGTGGTCTTGAACATTACGTACATTCTTAGCATGTCCTCCAAAATATGATTGACTTGCTCTATTTGACCATCAATTTAAGGGTGGTAGCCTATATTGAAATTTAGTTGATTTTTCATACCTACAAACAAATATTTCCAATATTTGGAGGTAAACTTAGCATTTCTATCTAAAACCACAATGTTTGACACTCCATGTAGTCGAAAGATCTATTTCATTAAAATATTAGAAATTTGTGTTGTAACATAAGTGGACTGTACAAGAATGAAATGTGTTTTGTTACTTAATGTGTGTACCACCACCATGATGGAATCATGCTACATTTTTTTCCTTGCTAATATTGTGATGAAGTCCAAGGAGATCACTTCCAATTTCCATTCAGGAATAGTTAGTGGATTCAACATTCCGATAGGGCGTTGATGTTATACATTACCTGTTGACATTGTAAACACTTTGGTAGATATTATGTTGATACCCGGGGTGTCCAGTGTATTGTGTTGTGTGGTATTCATCTAATATTAAATGTTTTACAACACTTAAATTAGGGACATATAATATATTTTTGTAGATCAACAAATTTTCAGCATTTTCTCCATAATTTGGTATTTCCGTTTTCTGTAATTCATGTTGAATTTCCATGTATTTACAATCCTCTGGAATCGAACTTTTTATTTTCTATATAAAATTTGTTATAGTAATACTAACAAATACCCCAATTATAATGTGTCCATGTATACTTAATGCATTTGCAACTTTATTTTCTTTACCTTTTATGTGCTTAATTTCAAATTCGAATTCACTGAGAAAGGCTAGCCACCTAGACTCTCTAGCATTTAGATCTTGTTGGATGAACAAATATTTTAGGCTAATATGATTTGTTACTAAAGTAAAAAAGAATCTCAGTAAGTAGTTCCTCCACATATTTAAGGCATGTATTATAGTGGCCAAGTCTAAATCATATATTGCATAATTCGTTTCATGTGTTTTCAACTTTCTTGATTCGTAGCCTACTACCAAATTGTCATGCATCAAATCGCCCCCTAACCATTCGAGACAAGCATTCGTACATACAATAAATTCTTTATTTAGGTATGCAATCTGTATAGTAGGAGCCACATTAAGTAGGTGTTCAATTTATCAAAGCTTTCTTGACATTTAGTTGTCTACTCAAAAATTTTCCCCTTCTTTTGTAAGGATGCAATAGGGTAGACAAGTGTAGAGAATTCCCTATAAATCTTCAGTAACATTTTTTGATTCCGATGAATGAGAGGAAAATTGACACATCCTTTGGTATGGGCCAATTTAACATAGTTCTAATCTTTTCAGGGTTAATAGATAGTCCTTTTGAAATAATGTGACCAAAATATGGTATTATGTCCTTGTAGAAGTCAAATTTTCTAAGTTTAGCATATAGTTGATTGCCCGTTAAAGTTTGCAACACTAACCTCAAATGTTCCCTATGTTCCTCCTCATTCATTGAGTATACAAACACATCATCTGTAAATAGGAGTACAAATTTCTCAAGGTACTTGTATAGGACATTGTTCAATAAACACATAAAGGTTGTTGGGGCATTAGTAAGACCAAATGGTAACACTAATAACTCATAGTAACCATATCTAGTTATAAAAGTTGTTTTATTAATGTATGCATCCTTTATTCTCAACTGGTGACACCTTGTCCTCAAATCGATTTTTGAAAATATGACTACTCCCTTCACTTGAATGAACATGTCATCAATGCAGGGAAATGGTTATTTATTTTTAATTGTTAACTTGTTTAATTTCTGTAATAAATACACATTCTAAATGTTCTATATTTCTTTTTGACAAACAACACAAGAACCCCCCATGTTGACACACTAGGCCTAATATACCCTTTGTCCAGCAATTCATGTAATTGCATTTTCATATCAACTAATTTAGGTGCACTCATCGTGTAAGTCGCTCTAGATACTAGGGTTTCTCTTGATAACAAATCAAAAGAAAAATCTATATCTCTACAGGGAGGTAACCCCAAAATTTCCTCTAGAAACACATCTCGAAATTCTCTAATAAATGGAAAACTTTCTAAGTTTTGCACTTTTTGTTTGATCTTAATTTGTTTCCACATGAATCATAAACACTTAACACCCATTTCATGCACTCTTTCTCATTTGCAAAGTTGTAATTTATCTAGCTGATATGGAATTAGGTATGCCTCTAATTAATTGAATTTTTCCATTTGAACCCACACAACCCACTATTTTTTATAGGAAATTTATGATAGCTGCATGTTTTTCTAACCAATCTATGCCTACTAGTACATCATAAGATCCTATGGGAAGTATGTTTAGATTGAATTTTGTAGGGAAACCATTTAAGATTATGGGGCACTGTCTCACTTGACTAGTTAACCTTATTTTTTATGTGTCACTAACTGTATGAGCCATGCATTCTTGAATTTTTGAACTTGTAATTAACACTTTTCTATAAGTTGTGGACTAACATAACTTAAACTAGCCCCGATATAAATTAAGACAAAAGTATATTGGTTTGAAATGGTATCTTCAATATCGACCATAGTATATTGATGGTCAACCTGTTTGTGTTCCACTGCATCACTGGTTTTTGGAATGTTTTTAGCAATCTTATTCATCGTTGTTGCTTCATGAAAAACTTAAATATTCTAAATAGAACTAGGGTTATGTGGAAAATCTCTCAACAAGTGAGGTTCTCCACAACCCAAAGACTTTAGGGGTTATCTCTCATTTCCCCATTTGATATTCCTTGTGTTCAGATCTGTTGGTTTAGATGCCACCTCAAATTTTATTGGCTAAGTTAGATTCCATTTACTGAATTCCTTCCCTTGATATCCTTTCCAAAATTTCTAAGATACCCTAGTTTTTGTCGCTTTGACTGCCTGGAAGATTTGCTTCTGTCTTTCCCTTGCCACGATTTTGACCCTTCACCCCTATTCTTAAATTGATGATAGCATAATCTTGCTTTACCTACTGCCTCATCAATTATCTTTGGATTGTCAAACTCAATCCCCTCCTTGTACATTGTAGGTAAACAATTCAAAAATCATTGTACCTTGGCTTTCTCTTATTTAATATATGGAACATGCTACAACAAATTGGTTAACCTCACCACAAACTCATCCATAGTCAGTTGTCCCAGCCTTAACTCATGGAAATCCTTGGCATGATCATCATGATATTACTCATTAATATATTGACACTTAAACTGTTACTGGAATTCCCCATAAGAACTATATTTTCCTACAACGTATGCACACTTTTGGCTTCTTCCCACCAAGGTGAAGCTTTTCCTTACAATTGCTAAATAGCCAATCAAGCCTTTAGGTTACTTTTACACTCATAAACTTGGAAATATTTGTCATGTTTAGAAGCCATTCTTCTGCATCATCTTCCTTGTCCCCATCAAAGGTAGGGGTTTTATTTTCCTAAATTCTCCTTGTAACTCCATTTTATTCTTTCCTTTATGTGGTCTCAGATATGTCCTATCTAGATCCCCTCCACTTTCACACTTCTCTTCTTCTGTTTCCCTTTTTTTTTTCTTTTCAGAACTTTAGGTTCTATTGCTCTATGGCTAAACTTATTCGTTAATTCTCTAATCATTCTCTCCAGTTCCTCACTAGCCTTCAATATTCATTCATTACTACTTCTAATATGAGACAATTCTTTTTGTAGGTTTTTGATGACATCCACAAACTGAGAGACTGATGGATTACTCCCGTTTCTCAATTCAACTTATAACTCTTCACTGAATGTTATGGCTAAAGGGAAATCCTCTTCCATTCTATTGTGATTTTCTTCACTTATGTAGCGTATAAACGACACACAATTTTGTCTACATCTCTTATTTATGCTCCTATACATACTTCAGTTGATGTGATGGGTCCTACCAAGCATGGTGCTAAAACTGAAGCTCTCATAACATTTTGTCATACGCCTACTTTTGACCATAATTTTTTTTTGTATTTTTTTTTAATGTTATATTTTGTGAAAAGAAATAACAACTATGTTGACATAATAATTGTTGTCTCTATCCTCCTCCATTATGTATGAGAATAAAATAGATTCATAATTCATATAATCTAGAAGACTGCTAGGATTTGTCATGGTATTTTCATTATGTCTTTGTTCTACTTAGTTGTATTAATTAATGCTAGAGCTACTCAGAAATAAATTTTAATCTTACATATTTTATTACACCAATTTAACTTTAGTATAACACAAAAAGATCCTTTTTACTTACACCCTGTTTCCTTCCTAGTGCATACGTCCCATTTCACATTTATATAGGGTATATTAATTCTTGATATGGCTATGATCATGATGGCCTTATATGGTAATGGAAATTTCATATCAACAATCTTGTATCACGCATGCATGTGACTATTGTAGTCTTGATGATGTAGTTAGATCATTTGTGGCCATTTTTGGCATACTCATGTGAACTTCATACGGGTCGTCAGGCATCATCGCTTGGACATCATATATTACCCTCTAGATCGGACGACGGGGTTGTGGGTGTGAAACATAACTCTACCACTAAGACACGTAACTTCCTCATTTGGTTGTTTTCGCTTTCAGTGCTGTGTGGTCTGAAGAATGTTCTGGGGTTGTATGACAGAGGCTCAACTACTGTAATTTACTATAAATTCATGGCAATGCCTCCCAATATTTTGCGAGGTAACTACCAGTGTAGCATTGTTCCTAATTTACATTTGTGTTTTTCTGTGAAGGATACCTTGTTTACTTCTTTCGTCACATTATTTTCTCCCTGATTGTATGGTGAATTTATGACTATTTCTCTCCCTCTCTAGTTCTTTCGTTTGGGATTTTTTTTTTTTTTTTGTGTATATACAGTTTCCATATTTTGTTTTTCTTTCTACAGAAGTGCCACAACCCTCAAGAAGGTGCACTATGGATATACACCTCTTATCCTTTTGGAACACTAAAGGTTTCAAATTCAAGTACACCTCCAGGTCTTTGTTATGCTTCTAGATAATTTTGACCTACCTCCGCATTATACTTATTATTTTAGCATTAAGTTGGAGGGTTCTTGTGTAAAATTTTCCATTAATTTAACATGATTTCTCATCCTGTTTATGTTCTCAATTATTTGTTCAGGCAGTTGTGTTCCTCATCGACTAGTTACCCCTCTGCAAATCTTTCGCTTGGTAATTCTCTTTTAAGGGTAAGTGCGTAATCACTGTTAGAGTACACTCTCAGTGCTTACTTGCTCAAACCATCTTCAGTTTTTGTGTCCTAATTTTGTTATCAGAAATACCTCTCAAATATAGGGTTTACTTCCATTTTATTTTGAGTCATTTGGCTATAGGTTTATTTTAAATAAATTCTTCTTTATGGTGGTAATAAATTAGTTTCAGTAGAAGTCGCTAAATAGACTACAATTTAACTCTCCAGGTTTTTATTTTTATATTTTTTATTTCGTAATGGTTTCTAATTCTTATTTTTTGGAATGTCATTCTTCCAAAATCCCGAAGGTTCGGTGAGGACACTTACTATATGGTATCCCTTTAACCATGTAATGGAGGTGGTGTATATATGTAGGATTCTTCTCATATTTTGGTTGGAGTGTTCATTTCTCTAACTGTTTTTTTTTTTCTACTTGTATGCAGGTATGTGCAATTATAATTCCCTCCACCTCTATCTCACTGAGAATGAAGTTACAACAACCCTTAACCTTTAGATATGTTGTTACAGGTTGGTCTTTGAGGACTCCTGCTCTCTTTGTTCCTTTTGGGTGACATGAACACTATTACGAGTATATCCCGAAAGATAAAGAGTTTTTTTTTTCTATTAGTGCAAACCTTCTAGGCATAGAATGTGTAAAATTTTCTTCTATTGCCACAATGAATTTGGATCCTCTGACTTACTAAAATATTATTATCATTCTATGTATATTTTCTCCTTGATATTCATGTACTATCCTCAAGGGTACATGGTTAAATATGTTTAATTGAGTGTATATATTATACCTGTAACTTCAAAATTCCCCTCATTCGGAGTTTCATGGTCATTTAATTTATGTGGTTTATGATTTTTCAATCCAATTTATTTCCATTTTTTTTAACTATGAACAATACATTCATATAATTCCCAAAATAGCTATACAATTTCTATTTCTATTTTTATGAAAATGTTTGTCATTTATATGGTCACTATGAACATGATACAATTAATTTCATAGGCTCTCTACGAATATGATATGGAAATATTTTTGGTTCTATGTATAAATTTAGTATACATTTATTTTTTCTTGAAGGGACTATTACCTCCATTTTAGAGTGGTTAAAATAATTGGTTGTCATTTTGAAAAAAATGATTGAGGTTTTATAACTCATTGCTCTTCTCCTCGTAATTCCCTTGCATTAATGATCTGTAATGTATAGGTCAAATGTAGAGTGTTAAATCTAACATTTCGATTTCAGGATAGGTAACTTTTCTATTACTAGTCACACCTCCAAAATAAGTATTTCACACACAATAAGTGAAATTCATTTCTCTTAAGGATTATTCTCTTTCAGCATAGGTCATTATATTTTTCTTTTACGTTTTATATTGAAACTACGATCTTGTATGATCCTAAAGCGAAATAATTATATATGTGATCACTTACTATTTATCTTACCATTTCATTATGTATCCATTAAAAGAAAGTCATTATTAATTATCACTGCTAATTAATTTTAGATATTACCCATATCACACTAGCGAATCTAAGTATTCCTAATTACTATTTCTCTATTTTTTAGAAAAAAAAAGAGACCAGAATCTCTTCAAGGCACAAAATATTCAAATCATCTATACATACATCACCCCTATCAAATTCAAGATATGTACATCAATTTCAGTCTCTTGGCCACGTTACAGAGTTATAGTACTACATACACGCAACTTTAATTCCTATATTACTACCATATCAATTCTCTTACTGGAACCAATTCAATCCACCTAATATTTTTTTTAGTTGTATCACAACACAAATATAATCTATTGTTCACACCAAAACCAAAATATGTTAAAAGTTAATTAGTGGATGTCACTATGAAAAATAAAAATTTATTAATCTAATTCTAAATAAACATTAACGAATAGATCTCTTAACCAAATACATTATCTGAAGTTGTACAAGTAGATATAGAATCATAGCTTATATTCTAAGTATCCAAAAGATTTTAACCATACACCAATTGTTCAAATTTCACAATAACATTCATGTAATCAAATTTTCCAATCATAATTGTAGTGGAAACTACACTTGAGGAGTACATTGTCCTCCCAACCATGAACTAATCCACCAGTTCCCCATGACGTGATATTAGTTTCTAATGGAAACAACCCCTTGATCCATGTATGATTTATCTTTATACACTTTCTTCAATAGCATAATTTTCCTTAGCAGCGTCCCGCTTTTGTGGGTCTACCAACCCACTTTCCTAGGCTTTTCTTCTTCCTTTCTCTTTAAAGCCCACTTTTCTCACCCACGGTGCTTTATTTTACTCCACACTTAGTTTTTTTCTCCATCTAAGCGATTTAATGGAGCTTTATTTCCCATATCATTAAATATCATCCAGGATTTTCGCTTATGGAAGATTTATTTTAATCTCACTTATCATTGCGATTTTTTTCCAATTTTTTATTTTTCTTGGCAACAATCTCTTACTCTAGTGTCTCATCTCAAGTAGTTTCAATTTTTTTCATCTATTAATAAATGTCTCTATAACATCATAAGAACTTTACTATTCATTTCAAACTTAACCATGTCATGGCCTTTCAACCATTAGCTAACTCAATTCAGCCTTAATAAAGAAAACAATTCTAGAAAAGCAAAGGGGTATTGCATACATAATGCACAAATATTTTCTTAAAGGTTGTTTCGCTCTACTTTTGTTTACATCCAGATGAATTAGTAACCTTTTATGTAAATTAAAATTATGTAATAAAATTTACTGGTAGATATTTGAAATATCAAAAGAAAAAAATCTCAATTTTAATTTATCTATATTATATATATATATATATTATATATAATATATATATATATATATATAATATATATATATATATATAGAACATGATAAAATATTAGTTATTGAACATATATACAAGTGAAAATGAATAAGTAGCTAATGAAGCAAAGGGGTCATTACACCATATTGTGTCAAGAAGCCTATGCACCCAAGTTCTCTATTAAACTAATGATGTGCACAATTTTCATCCCTAAAATGTTTCTCGTATCCTAGATACTTTCTCAACTCAAGGTGTAAGGTAGTGCCATCATCATGGCCATAACACTTATTGATAAATGTGTTTTGATTCTTATTTTCAAAATGTGTCATCTCAAACCATTTGGCGTCAAGTAGGAATGCAATTGAATGAATATGTTTTTGATCATTTTCCACATTGTTAGACTAATATCACACACCTCATTCTTGGTTTTCATATCAACCCTAGAATTTTCATGTTCCATTATTTTGTGACTCTCTCATTTGATCCACACTCTCACATGCATTATTGGAGCATGGATAAACCTTGTCAAACATGCTAAGGGTGGAAACAATGGGTCTGATGAGGGTAATTATATCTTCCACTCTCCTTCAAAATCCTTTAAAAACTAGCTAATGGTAATGTCCTCAACTTCGGGACCATTCTAAATATTAGAGCCCCTCCACCTTTTCCATTAAATTGATACCACCACACTAAAATAAAAAAGGTCATTGGTGAGGGTCATGCTTGTGACAGATCATTAAGGTCCATCACCAATGTCGGATATGGTGACAGTCTTTAAAAGTGTTGTTGTAAATGCATATAGTGATGGTCCTTTACAGTTTGTCACCAAAGCCATTTTCAATGACACTTTCGGTGAGGGTCATTAAAGGGCTGTCACTAATTCTCTCTTTGGTGACACTTTTGGAAAGGGTCATTAAAGGCCCATCACTAATTCTCTCTTTGGTGACACTTCTAGTGACGATATTTTATTGACCACCACCAATGATATTTTGGGTTAATTTTGGTGACGATCAATAAATGTTTGTCATCATTTATCACTCCAATGAGTTTTTGATGATGCTTCATGCCTGTGACGGACCTTGAAGGTCCATCACCAATGTCGCATATGGTGATGGTCTTTAAAAAATCATTGTTGTAAGTGTATATAGTGATGGTCCTTTAAGGTTTGTCACCAAGTCCATTTTCAATGACACGTTTGGTGAGGGTCGTTAATTACCATCACTAATTCTCTCTTTGGTGACACTTTTGGTGAGGGTTGTTAAAGACCCATCACTAATTCTCTCTTTGGTGACACCTCGTGTGACAATATTTTATTGACTATCACCAATGCTCTTTTTGGTTACTTTTGGTGATAGTAAAAAAAAATTCATGATCATTGATCATTCCAATGAGTTTTTGATGATGGTATGTACATGTTACTATATTTTTTGTCAAAATATAATGAGTTAAAATGATTGTTGCGGAGTATTTTTCATTGTGTGTCCAAGGTCATAGTGGTTATAATAGCTAGTCGATTTGTTAAGAAGTAACTAGTGTGCATAATTTCCCTCAAGTCATAAGAATATAGTCTTCCTATGAGTCAACACATGATTAATCTCTATTAGGTTTATTATCTAGAAAATTTCTTTTAAATAAAGTTCCACTAGTGTGTGTAGGAACCATATTATTTAATACATAATCTGATCTAGGTGGATATTGGTGGCCACCTGCCAAGTCCACCTGGACCCCCACCATTGTCTTTCTCAGCATTTTCAGTTTCCTTAATTGTAGCACAACTTACTATTTTTAG
>APFE031288615.1:39769-59116 GCA_000404065.3 Pinus taeda
ATAAATAGGCCTTCGAGCCTCATTGTAACATAGTTCAGAACAGTTCAGAGGCATGTAGCCGCACATCTCTTCTCAGAGATAAGCTACCATCGCCCTAGCTGGTTTATTTCCATTTCTTGTTGTAAGCATATTTCGGTTAATGAAATGAAGTATTATTTCCGCTGCATCTCTTTATTTATGGTTATCACATCTTTGTATTTATGGTTATCTCTGTAATCTATTGTGTTCCTGTTTAAATCCAGATCATAATCAAGCTTTGCCAATTCTATTAATGAGAGAGACCTAGCACTCCTCAACAATCATGGCACTCCTTAACATTCTTTGGAACAATACACTAACATTTCTTGGAAGCTCACATGTCTTAGAACGTCTTTGTACCTAGATGATATTGCCATGAGTAGGATTCCAAACCACATGTTGGCATGCCATAACATAACATAGCACTCCCCTATCATGTGTTGGCATTCTCTGTAGTCCCTAGCATGCCCTGGAACTCCTTCGCATAATACTACATTGACAAAAATTAGCACTTGGCACACATTGGCACTTGGCATGTATTGGAACATATTATTAGTGTGCCTACCATGCCCCTTTTGAAAATGATAATGTCCAGACTTATTAACCCTCTTATGTGTTCATTTCCTTTCATTTTAGCTTGGTTATTCCTTCTTTTTCCTTGAAACTCCTTGACACATATTGGCATACTCTAGCACCCTCCACATCCTGGCATGTCTTAACACCTGGAATGCCCTGGCACTATTTGGAACATGTTAGCACACCCCGAAACTACCTAGCACACTGTAGCACTTCTTTACATTCCATGATATTCCCTGGCATGCCTTACCATTTCTTAGCATACCTTGTCACTCCCTCCTTGGGATGACAACTAGCACTGATTGACACTCCAGAACACACCCTCGTATTCATTCACTTCCATGCATTTTTACCTAGTTCTCCCTTGTGTTGTCCTAGTACTCCCTAACACTCCTCAGCATGCATTGGCACTCTCTAGCACATCTGAGCACATAGAAGTGAAGAATGAAACTTGTAACCAATGTTACCAAACTCGAAATAGATAATAAATCGGTGAGGTAAAAGAGCTAAGAGTTTTAATCAGATTGGGGAAAAATGGGGAAAAAATGGGGAAAAAATCAGTGAATTCAATAAATAAAAATATACACATATATTGAATTTAAAAAAAAAGCATTTCTCATTGATATTCAGTAAATTCATGTACAAACAATTCATAATATCAATAGATGTCCAAAATATCATGAATGAATCAACATCTCATATATGTTATGAGTCCAAACATGATCCAAAGAACTGAGTCATGAGTCCTAACTACTGACTACATAGAACTAGAAGCAATTGCTTCTAAAAGTTTACAAACAAATGCATACTAATTAGAAAAAAATAGTAATTAAGATTCTAAGACTCTTAAGAGTGAGAACTAGAAGTGATTCCTCCCACTCCTCCACTTGCTTGGCTCTTAAAGTTCTTCAAGTCATGTAGGCTTAAAAGAGGAGCCTCCTCTAATTGGACCCAATCTGTTGCATTTGTAGTTTGCATGCATAGTTAAAAGGAGCACTTCCATAGTTATTAATTCTCATCCTTAGCTAAGGAATCATGTTTTCATATCTCATATCATATTCACTAGTGACAAACATTAATTGTCTTATCTATCCATGCAAGGAAGGTGCATTAGGATTAGGAGTTAAGAAAGTTGAGACATTGTTGTACATGTTTCCAGATTCATTGTGCCTTCTAGACTAAAGGAAAAGTGAATAGTAGTGTTTGAAATTTTAGTTATTTTTTATTTTAAAGAGTAATAAATAGTGATGTGATTTGAGTTTCAAATCTGTGTACTTTTTGTTACTTTCTTCAGTGGCATGTGCTTCCCTATTTAGAACAAGGGGTTTTTCTATAGTATATAGCCTCCAAAGCTTCTTCAATGGAAACTAAATATCAAACCATGCTCTCGTAATCCAAATCATATAAGGCATCACCCTAGAGAAGTTCCAAAGTAGACCAATGAGCTTTGATAGGCCAACTCCAACCCCACGTACTTATACAAGTCTTGACATCACTACTACAAAATTATTCTGAAGTGTGCATCCTACACCAATTCCTAAGATGGATGCCCAAAGGGGTTCTAGAATGAGGCTCAACCTTCATTACCACATTCAAGACTTTTTAAAGGGATCGGTCCCTTTAAACCATACCAATTTTTACACTTTCATAATTTGGCCATGTTCCTATAAATTTATATTTTGTATTGAAAAGTCATTCCTATTTTACATGTTTATAAATTTAGGAACTATTATAGGTCAGTTGCAACAAAATATCAACAAATTTGTGGGTTAGGTTGGCATTTCTCCAAATACTATCACACATGTATATATAATCACACATTTTCCTTTTTAGATCTTGATTGGTTGAACAAAAAGGTTCGCTACCTGTTAAATTTTGTACCATACCTCCACATCAGCAATCATAGATAACAATATTCTTAATTCTTCTTTTGTGTGCACAGTAAGGTCCCATTTGGTTGCTATTTTTGATGGAGAAACCTCTGACAATACACCTTTTACCACAGAGATGTTGTTGTTGGATATAAATCACTAGAGGAGTCTTACACCAGACATATAAATGGCTATTGTATATCACAATAATAAGCATTAACATATGAGGATGAGCAGACCCTAAACTATGTGCATTCAATCCATTACTTTTTCTTTAATGGTAAATTTTATTATGCATAGTAGATGTGTTGAGGCACTTGAGTGTGTTTGCATAAAAAATTCTAAGGCCAAACTGGGATTCTCATGTGTCATGGAAATTCAACATATGCCTTGTTCACCTAAGAACCACTTGTAACTCATCTTAGGGTACTCATGTACAATCTCACTCATCCCACTTAACAAGTTACCAAGACAAGGCTCATCACATCCAACCTTGGTCTAAATCAATTAAGCAACACAATTTACATCATGACATTCCATAGCACCTGACATGTCTTAGAATTCCTTGGCACTATGTGGTAGGAGTTAACATCCCCTACATTCCTTGGAATGCTTTGACACTCCCTAGCACACCATGGCACTTCCTAACATTCCTTGGTAGTTTAGCATACGTTGGCATTGCCTAACATATAACCTTGTCACTCACTCCTTAACACACATAGAACTCATTGAAACTCCCTCTCACACACTCTTATTCATTAATTTCCATGCATTTTGAAATAGTTTTTCCTTATGTTTCCTTGACACCCCCCAACACTCCCTGGCTCACCCTAGTACCTGACACAACTTGGCATACCACCTTAACACTCTAGCATTCCTTGGCACTACATAGTATACCTTGCCACTCTCTCCTTATCACACCTAGAGATCGTTGACACTCTTGGTCACAAACTCTTATTCATTCATTTCCATGCATTTTTACCTAGTTCTCCCTTGTGTTTCCTAGCACTTCTTATCACTCCTTGACACTTGTTGTTACACCCTAGCACCTATGACATCTTGGCATGTCGCCCTAGCCTCTAGCATGCCTTAACACTTCTTAGCATACCTTGTCAATTTGTCCTTAGCACACCTAGAACTCACTGAAAATTCTAATCCCAAACTCTTATTTATTCATTTCCATTCATTTTGACATATTTCTCATTTTTTTTTCCCCGACACTCCTAGCTAACACTTCCTTACAGGCATTGAAAAATCTTGGCAACATGTCACCCTAAAACTCTAGAATTCCTTAGAATTGCCAAGCATGCCCTCTAACTCCTCTTGAACACACATGGAACTCACTAACACTCCATGACACACACTCTTATTCCTTCATTTTCTTGCATTATGACCTAGTGATCCCTTGTGTTTCCCTAACACTCCTTGGGACACATTGGCACACCATGACACTTGTCACATCGCAGTAGGATTTCCTAGAACTCTATCATCTATTGGAATTGCTTATTATATGTTGTCACTCCCTCCTTAGCACACTTATAACTTGTTAACACTCCCTATCACACATGCACATGCATTCATTTACATGTAATTGAAACGAGTCCTCCGTTGTGTTTCCTTGGCAATCCCTAACATGTGTTGGCACCATATCGTAGAACCCAACACACATTGCCATGCCTTAGCACTTGGCATGTATTTACATGCCTAACATTCCTTGGAACTTTATAACTTATGGTAGCATTTCCTAAAATTCCCTGCACACCTTGTCACTCCCTAGTTTTCATGCCCTCATAGATAACCTTAATTTTTTTGTGACTTGGGAACCCAACCAAGTCATTGAAAAAATAGTGTTGTCCCTAGACCAAATTCTCCCTTTGTCTCAAACTGCCTTTTCCATCCTCTTATCACAATCGTAGGCTTTCCTCCTACAAGTCCTAATATGAAATTATCTTAACACACTTCATCCATCGGACACCTAGAATTCGCTGACACTCCCTGGCATAATCTCTTATTCATTCATTTCCATGCACTTTGACCTAGTTCTTCCTTATGATTACCTGACACTCCCGAACACTCATTTACACTATCTGGCATATGTCAGCATGCCTTTTCATTCCTTGGCTTGCCATGCCACTCCTTAATTATCATTCCCTCATAACTACCCTTATTTTCTTTTAGACTTAGGAACCCAACCAAGTCGTGCCTCGACTACGACAACTTTACCAAGTTACATTTACTACAACTAGACTATGTCTTGTTCCCCCAATGGACTATAAATCATCTTAGGCTTCTCATGTCCAATATTAACTCATCCCACTTATTTAGTTACCAAGTCAACGCTCAAATCCAATAGTGCCCATAAAACAAGTAAGCAACATAGTTTAGATATTCACGTGCCATAACATCTGGCACGTATAAAAATCCATTGGAACTACATGGAACACATTATCATCCCTTGCATTCCTTGGCATGATTTTCCACTCCCTAATAGACTATACCACTCCCTAACATGCCCTGAAACTCTACCATGCCCTGGCACTACCTAACATATACCCTTGTCACTCCCTCAACATAATTGGAAGTTGCTGACACTCCCTATCACACACTCTTATCTATTCATTTCCATGCAATTTGAAATAGTTCTCCCTTGTGTTCTCATGGCACTCCCTGACACACATTGGCACACCCTAGGACTTGGCAAATATTGGCATGTCGCCCTAACACTCTAACATTCCTTGGAACTACCTAGCATACCTTGTCACTCCTTCCTTAGCACACCTAGTATTCATTGAAAATCCCTGTCACATACTCCTACTCATTCATTTCCATGAATTTGAAACTAGTGCTCCCCTGACACTCCATAACTCACCCTAGCATGCATTGGCACACCTTGGCACCTACCACATCTTGTCATGTTTCCCCAACCTCTAGAATGCATTAGCACTGCGTAGCATACCTTGTCACTCCCTCCTTAGCACACCCTGAAATCACTGACACTTCTTGTCACAAACTCTTAATCATTCATTTGCATGCATTATTTTCACCTAGTGCTCCCTTGTGTTTCCCTAATGCTCCCTAACACTTCCTAACACTATTTAGCACACCTTGGCACCTAGCACATATTGGCTGCATGTTGCTTTGGCATGCTAGAATGACTTAGCGCTGCTTAGCATACCATGTCACTTCCTTCTTACCACACCTGGAACTCATTGACACTCCCTATCACACAATCTTATTCATTCATTTCCATGCATTTTGACAGTGCTCCCTTATGTTTCCCTAGCACTCACTAACACTCACCAAAGATTGGCACACCTAACTGTAATGAGTTTCAATAACATTCAATCCAAAAACCATTCCAGAGTCTAGCTAGTTACTTGTTCTTGACTAAGATATTAGGGTTACATTCATTGTATAGTGTTTAGTGTGACAATATTACTAGGTGTTTTTATCGCATAGAGTAATTATGATCTTCAGCATGTACACAAGGATAACTAAGAAGTGTTTCCCATAATCATGCAAGTGGAACTTCAACATGTACATCAGGGTAACCACAAAATATTTATCATATTTACACAATGTGAGGTGATAGGAAAATATTTACATTATATACGTGAATGTACTAAGATCAGGACCATTAGAATCATATCTAGATATTTACCACAAGACGAGGGTCATTACAAACCCTTAGAAATACCCATAAGGGCTTCCTCTTTTGCAGCTCCTTGACCACAAGGGTTTAATTGAATAACACATAGTTCCTTAAAATATTTGTAGGTTGAGGCAGGCACTTCAGGCCCTTGAACTTAAAGATAATCAAATATTTGTAATTTGTTGCAATAATAAGTCCATTATGTACACTCCTCATCTTCGAGTTGGGTAGAGAGGGAGAATACCTGATTGATGCCAACCTTGTAAATGAAAAACTTTGCCTACTCATTATTTGGACACTCCACCACTAGTTTACACCACTAACACACACCAAAAGTCCAAGGCACCCATAATATGTGCCCTACACCCAAGGGCTTAGACTACACCTCCATAAAATGTACCTTCAACTTTAGATGTCCCAAAATAGTAATATACTAACCCTAGCCTATCTGTTAGATTTTTGTAACTTTCTCCTTAACTAACATTTGTTTTTAACTATTTAATCCACTTACCATTTACTCTCTCTTGTTTTCACCCACCTAGTATACAAGAACACTTATGTTTCCAATATAGCCATGTTAAGAGGGCATGTTTCTTTCTCACACTTAAATTTTTTCAATACAGCCAAGTTAAGAGCACGTGTTTCCTTTTCAAATTCCAAAAGTATAACATGTCGATATCTATAAAATATCAACAAAATCATTGCATAAAAAAGGTAAGCTTAAAATTAAATTAAAATTAGATTATTATTATTATGATAAATACACCAAATATGGAAAAATTGTTTTCAAACACAACCATAAAAAAATGTTAGTTTATCAAATAAAAATACAAACTTATTAAGCCATCCTAGATCCATCTTAACTCAGATCTATCAAGCTCTGAGAGGTATCTAATCTTTCGATGTGCAAACCTCTTTTTTGGTGCTTGGTAGATCCACGTTAAGATGGATCTAGGCTGGTCACATAATACTATATAATATCTACATTTTTATCTTTGTGTCTCTTTCTTATTCCCTCTCTCTATCTCACCCATCAAACATACACACTCTCTCTCCATATCTATCTCTCTCTCCCTCCCTCTTCCTCTTCGTCTCTCTCTCTTCCCTCTATCTCTCCTCTCTCCATTGCTCCCTTGTCACTCCCTCTCTCTCTCTACCTTTCTCCCTCTATGCCTTTCTTCTTCCTTCCCTCTCTCTCCCCCTCTAACATCATCTCTCTCTCCTCTCTCTTAGTCCTCTCTCTCCCTTTCTCTCTTACCTCCCTCTGTCCCCCCCTTCACTCTCTTTCTCTCCCCCCTCCATCTTTTTGCCTCCCTCTCTCTCTCTTTCCCTTATCTCCCTATCTTTATCTGCACCTATTCTTTCTCCCCTCCTCTCTTCTCTCCCTCTCTCTATATCCATCTATCCCTTGTCACTCCCTCTCACTCTCCAACTCTATCTCCCTATGCCTTAGTTCTTTCTTCCCTGTCTCTCCACCTCTATCTCCATATGCCTTAGCTCTTTCCTCCCTCTCTCTCCCCCTCCAAATCCATATCTCTCTCCCCCATTCTCTTCTTCTCTCTCTCCCCTCTCTCTCTTCCTACCTCATTATCTCTATCTCCCCCCATCACTCTCTCTCTCTCTCTCTCTCTCTCTCTCTCTCCATCTTTGTCACTATCTCCCTCCCCCTCTCTCCCCTTCACTTTGCTTGCTATCATCACTTGGATCCTTAGTTAACATAGATCTCTGTTGGTTCTTACTAATATTTGTATTATATAAATTTCACATCTTTAAATGCAAAAATATTCTCATTTTTAATTTGATTAAGACCTTAATTTAATTTATATGGGAATAGTTTTAGTAGTTGTGAGGACAGAGGGTTTATATATATCTCAAAATTAATTACAACCGTTTTCCTATTAGTTTCAAATAAAAAATGTTATAAAATTAAATTAAAATAATTTGACTATGAAAAAAGTTATGGTTTTTGGGCATGTGGTATTGGTAAGGCATGATATTCGCGCATGGTATTGTAACAAAGGCTATTTACAAGGTAATAATATCCATGGTAAAGTGGGGGTGAATATCGATGGTTAAGAATCTTGTCATATTGTTATAAATAATTTCGATTGTGAAATAAGATATGATTTTTTGACATGTGGTATTGATAACCCATGGTATTAGCCCATGCTATTGTAACAAAGCCTATTCACAAGTTCATAATATCAATGACAAAGCGGGGGTGAATATCCATGATTAAATATCTTGTCATATTCTTATAAAATATTTTGATTTCGAAATAAGTTATGTTTTTTGGGCATGTGATATTGATAAGCCATGGTATTGGCCCATGGTATTGGTCCATGGTATTGTAAGAAAGTCTTTTTCCACGTTAATAATAGCCATGGTAAAGTGAGAATGAATATCCATGGTTAACAATATTTTCATATTGTTATAAAATATTTTGATTGTGAAATAAGTTATGTTTTTAGAGCATGTGGTACTGATAAGCCATAGTATTGGCCCATGGTATTATAACAAAACCATTTTTTTACAAGTTAATAATATCCATTGTAAATTGGGCGGTGAATATCCATGGTTAAGAATCTTGTCATATTGTAATAAAATATTTTGTTCGTGAAATAAGTTATGGTTTTTGGGCTTGAGGTATTGATAAGCCATGGTGTTGGCTCATGGTATTGTAACAAAACCTATTAATAAGTTAATAACAAAATCAAAATATAACAAATTCAATTTTATTATTAATCGAGCCAACATTTAGATTTTTGCACTCATCCGCATACTTTTGACTTTTATTATTATTGTTAATATTATTCTTTAGCTAAGCCCATATTTAGAATTGTTTACATACTTACATTACTCTATACTCTATAAATATTGTATTTATTGTTTTTTAGGGAGGGAAATTTTAACACTTTTGAAAAATTCAGCCTTAATTTTGATGTAACAAAGCCCTCCTAATTCCAATAATCATTTACTTTCTAAAACAAGTAGTATATTTTCACTTTTCATAGGGTGGAGTGAAAACTAGTATATATTTTCACTTTTCACAGGGCGGGAGGGAAAACTAGATTGAAGAGAGTTGTGAATTAAATTTTCACTTTTTATAAGGCTGCCGGAAGGAAAACTAGTAGCATATTTTCACTTTTTAAAGGGTAGGAGGGAAAACAAAATTGAAGAGAGTTGTGAATTAAGGTTTTACTAGATTTATATTGAGCCCCACGATTAGATCTTCAATCCATTAATGGCGCCCATGTATGTTTCATTTCTAACCTCACGGTATTTACACCACACTTTTAGTCTTCTTCCACACAGGGAGGAGCAAGCACACCTCGGATCTCTGGTTCAAAATTCAGTATTTTTTCATCCTTGCTTTGAAGTTTACAAATATTATATTTTCACTTTTGACAAGGCGAGAGGGAAAACGAGATTGAAGGGAGTTGTGAATTACGGTTTTACCAATAGAAGACTAATATCAAATTCCACCATTGGATATTCAATCCATTAATGATGTCGAGTTATGTTTCATTTCTAACCTCACTGCATTTCCACCTCACATTTAGTCTTCTTCCACACAAGGAGTACTAGTTCAAAATTCACTATCTTTTTCATCTTTTCTTCTAAGTTTAAGAGTAGCATATTTTCACTTTTCACAGGGTGGGAGGGAAAAAGATATTGAAGAATGTTGTGAATTAAGGTTTTACCAGTAGCAAACTGATATCAAACCCTACCATTGGATCTTCAATCCATTAATGGAACCCAGGTATATTTCATTTCTAACATCGCTGCATTTCCACCCCACTTTTAGTCTTCTTCCACACAGGGAGGAGTACACACACCTCAGATCCCCCACCATTGGATCTTCAATCCATTAATGGCACCCAAGTATGTTTCATTTTTAACCTCGCTGCATTTACACACCACTTTTAGTCTTCTTCCACATAGGGAGGAGTACACACACCTCATATCTCAGGTTCAAAATTCACTATTTTTTTCATCTATGCTTTTAAGTTTACGAGTAACATATTTTCACTTTTCACAGGACAGGAGGGAAATGAGCTTGAAGAGAGTTGTGAGTTAAGGCTTTACCTCTTCAATCCATTAATGGTGCCCATGTATGTTTCAGTTCTAACCTAGCTGCATTTCCACCCCACTTTTAGTCTTCTTCCACACAAGGAGGACTGGTTCAAAATTCACTATTTTTTTCATCCTTTCTTTTAAGTTTAAGAGTAGCATATTTTAACTTTTCACAGGGTAGGAGGGAAAATGACGGAACATAGGTAAAATCATACATATTTTTCCTTCTTTTATGGTTTGTCTCTATAGAGTTGATTTTAATGGGTGTACATTGTATGCATCTCAAAATTTCTCTTTAGGAAATCCTATTTTTATTATTTCCATGAAAAACTCTCTAGGGAATCCCAATGGATGTTTCCCCACATTCATGGATGGCATCCTTGGTAAACCCATTGGTGTTGACTAGTGCACCTCACCGAAGGGATTTCAAATAGGGCACCTGCCAGCACAGAACTAGCCAAATACCTAGTAACATTAATGACATTCGGTTTGGGTAACCCCTTGGGCTCAATAAATCATAATCAACTACACTATTCTCCATATTAACATATTGATCCTATTTAACATTTTGTTAGAGTAACCATAACAATCCAATCTTGTTCCTATTTTTATTTTGGTTTTTAATTCCTTCTTTGGTGTGGTGACAACTTTATGTGACTGTATAGATGTTTATTTTTGTCAGAGTATATGTTGAAAATTAGATGCTCTCTTACATTCTACCTTGTCTATTATGTATTCATGGAGTTCAGTTTCCTTACCTGTGACCAAAGAACTATGTCGTGTATACAAGGATTCTTGTATCACTATTTATAAACTGAACATTGTCGTTAAACAAGAAAAGTAGATCCTTAATGCTACATGTTTGTATCGTAGGTAACTTCCAATCCTAATAAACAAGCTGAAATTTAAGTGTTTCTAGAATCCAAATCTCAAGTTTTGTGAATTCACTCATATATGGTCTTGGAAAAGCGAAGTGAAATTTAATTATTTCCAAATCTTAAGTTCTGTGAATTCACTCATATTTGGTGCTCGTATCTTTTGAGCAAATGGGAAGAACTTCTTTTAGTTGCATTCAAATTTTCCAAAATTAATACTAAATTTCTCCCTGACTAAACTTCTCCTTGAAATGGCTTTGGGATTGAAAATTTTATAAATATTTTTAGGGAAACAACCCAAAATACGTTTTCTAGATTAGAGTTTTGTAACACTAGGTACTATAATAGTCTTCTATTTTCTGTTGCAAATGTCTGATAGAGTCTTTCTAGAAACTGATTAGAAAATTGGGTAGATGCGCTAGATAGACTAAATAATTTTTAATGAATAATCACTTAACATAAATGATATATTAGGTTGCATAAATATATAACTTAGAAGCATGAAATGGAGAAGAAATATCAATGAGATTGACATATTATTAATTGAGTTGGATGAGGCCGGGAATAAATTTGACTAGAGGGTGTTGAAAATGGTATAATTTTGTTCTCGTTGGATAGATTTAGAACTAAAAACTAAGAGTTTTCTTGCTTGCATTACTTGGGAATATTTTTGTATCTCAAGTATCAACCTTATTGAGTAAGATGATTTATGCCTTGCAATGTTGAGATATGTTGTGATACCACTTGCTAGTAACCTAAACACTTTGGATGAATATTTAATTGTGAATTTTACTTGCAAAAGATATAAGTGGAAATATAGATTGATTGTCCCTTCTGTAGAATTTCCTTGAAATCCTGCTACTGATTGAATGAATAAATCTAAAACTAATTGTTCCATGAAGACAAAAAATATCTTTACTAATTTGTAGTGGGATAGAACAGAAATAAAACACAATCACACTATAGCAAAAAAAACAAAATTTTCTAGTGAACCCAACTGGGAAAACCCTCTGCTAGCTGCAAAATTTAAAATACTATCCATATTAGACTTTGAGACACCTTCTTCAAGACCAGGTTCATCAATGTTTATTCCTTTGCATATTCATTTTCATAACAATTATGGTTGTTTTACGTCAAATCATAGTAGCTAGAAAGTGTCTCTTTGATTTCAGAAAGCAGATCAGGATCAACTTCATCCAAGAATCCCCTAGAAGTCTCATGAGTAACAAGAAGAAAGGTCCTTTTTGAATTTTGTTTCATCACATGCATCCATCATAATCACTAATTTGTCTTCATTTCTTCACAGTCATTTTCAATGTTAGATGAAAAAGGTAATTTAGTATGATATAATCCTTAGGTAACTAACCTTAGACATATTGTTGGTTAATTTATGTTGTTTGAAGTTTATTGAGTTTGAGTTTTATCATGAAACTACTAGAATCGTACTAGAATGGGTGGGTTGCTTATCTTGATAACAATGTTATGGTTTTATATAGTCCTTGAAAGGAACTTATAGTTGATCGTCAAAATTTCACATTCCTTTCATTTTTTTATCTTCACATATAACAAATATCTTTACGTTATAGCCTCTAGCTAGATATATATAGTAACTGCTAATCAGAAGTTGGATGCCATCATTTTTGAGCTTGAGCTTACTCAAGTTACCTTTGTTTGAGTTGAAAATGTCATTAGATCCCATTATATCGTTTATTACAGAGCACGAATCCAATTACCTTTGTTTGAGTTAAAAATGTAAGTAGATATTGCTATATCATCTTTTGTAGAGAATGAATCCAATTTCTCATAGTCCATTTGCTTGAGGTATAACAAATCTACTATAATTGATTAAAATTACTTTTCATATTCTATTTACTGATTGTGATTCTGCATGCCACATATGCATTGGAAAAGGGGAATATTTAATGAAGTGTGGAAGGAGAGGGAAGCTTCAGTTATGTCCTTTCAAACTTTCTAAGGTCTGTAATAAAAGTTTAATTTATTTTTCCATAGAATGTTGTGCTTTAACTTTTTCTTTTGAAAATGGATTATTTATGTGATCTCCCCTCTCTTACACACAACCAAAGTCCAAACATACATGGTTTTTTGGGATATGTGGACAATGAACAAATTTACGCTAACTATTTATCTAGAAATTTACACTGTAGAAGATCAAGCGTTTCTAGTTGAATATTTCCTTGCCACTAAATTAGAGTTGAAGAGTTGGACTCCTATTTTTTAGCCATATACCTCACATTTAAATCAATTTATTGCTTACTCTGTATAGAGATTCCATTGGAGGGCAAAGAGTGATCACTACCATTTCTTAATCTTTCTGCAGACCAAGTAAAGATTCCAAATGTGTATAAATTAGTGGCTCCTTGGAGAATCCCAAGAGTGGCGCTATTGTAGCAATAAGGAATTCATTTATTTTGAGTTCTCATTAATGCATTGATATTATATTGTTTATTTCATAGAATACCTCAATAGTGTATGATCAAATTACAGTTAAGTCTATCATAATATTTTGACTGGCCCAATTTTAGAGGGAAACTAGAGTGTGTCTCAAGCTTTCACATCACAATTGTATCATGCAAAGTTTACCTGGGACAAGTTTTGTGGATCTAAGCAGCAAGATACCTGTTGGAATTCAAGAGGCAACAATACTACAAAGTGGGAAAGAGGTTTCATAGTTAACCTCGATTTCACATTATGGTTCGAGTTATTTTGTTGGCAAGATGTTGGATACCCCAAATTCCTTTTTATGACTGAGTGCAAGATTGAATCCTTCGGCATATTCCTTGTCAATTGTCATTGAGTGATGGGTTTTATCAAAAGTGTTGCACACCTATAAACTTTACTAGAGTTATTCTTGAGTCGTCGGAGGTGGTTATCTTTTCAAATAACACACGCAAAAGAAGAGGAGAAATAATATGCCTAGCTAATTTGAAGTTATCTACTTGTGAATAGGGTGTTCCCATTCATAAACCTAACGACTCACTCTCCTTCTTTCCAGTGAACAACTTTGGGACTTGCCATGAATCGTGAGACAATTCCAACCCCATAACTATAAATTTCTTATTTAAATCTATACCCAATAGATTAGAATCTACACAAGGAGAACTCCATTTTTGTTTTGAAAGAACCTGCAATCGACTTGTACCATGCTATTTAATGTTTTCTGTATTTATTCACATCCTTAGTCTATGACATAGAGATGCAACATGCTACCTTGCATTTTCTATACTAACACTCCTAAAAAATAATAAAGTATGCCCAAATATATCATTTCAAATGATCTATGTAGCTCATCTTTTGGTTTTTCAATTATCGAAGTTGTTACCTATATTGATGAGAACTTCTACAACCGATACCACAGTGACAATATATGTTATAGTTTTATCGATGTTTCTCTGAAGGTGTTTCTCCTTCAATGATACTTCATCTTAGTAGATACTTTTGGTTTGCACCTTTTGGTAGATGCATGTAGCCTTAGGATACATGTTGTAGATTATAGTTTCCCCATGAGGTTGTAGAAGCGATGAAAGAAGTGCATGAATTTTAGGCATATTTAGTATGCTTTTATAGTTTGACTTAGATGCTCACTTTTCTTAATTTAGGTGTTTTTCTTAGTTTTTTCTTATGCACAGATTTATCTTTAAGAAAAGTGCATAGTAGAGAAGGGTTCTATATTTTTAGTAGGGGACACACTTCTAGGTAGGAGGTACTCTATTCTAGGAAGCTTTTGCCATACAAGTTACGTGCTTTATCCGAGAATCCCAAGAGGCGCTATTGTAGCAATAAGAAATTCGTTTATTTTTAGTTCTTCATTAGTGCATTGATAGTTATTGTTTATTCCATGAAATACATCAATATTATATACAACCATACTTAGTATGCTTTTATAGTTTGACTTAGATGCTCACTTTTCTTAATTTAGGTGTTTTTCTTGGTTTTGTTTTACGCACAGATTTATCTTTAAGGAAAGTGCACAGTAGAGAAGGGTTCAATATCTTGAGTAGGGGAAACACTTCTAGGTAGGATGTACTCTATTCTAGGAAGTTTTTTCCATGCAGGTTAGGTGCTTTATCCAAGAATCTCAAGAGGCGCCATTGTAGCAATAAGAAATTCATTTATTTTGAGTTCTTAATTAGTGCATTGATAGTATATTGTTTATTCCATGCAATACCTCAATATTATATGATCAAATTGCAGTTAAGATTGTCATAATATTTTGACTTACCCTCTTTTAGTGGGAAACTAGAGTGTGTGTCAAGCTTGCACGCCACAATTGTATCATGCAGAGTTTACCTGGCACGAGTTTTGTGGAGCTAAGTAGCCAAATACCTATTGGAATTCAAGAGGGAACAATACTACAAAGTGGGAAAGAGGTTTTGTAGTTAACCTACCTTTCACATTATGGTTGGAGTTCGTTTGTTGGAAAGATGTTGGATACCCCAACTTCCTTTTAGTGACTAAGTGCAAGATTGAATCCTTCGACATATTCCTCACTCAATTGTCATTAAGCATTGGGTTTTCTCAGAGGTGCTTCACATCTATAAACTTTACCAGAGTTGTTATTGAGTCTTTGGATGTGGTTATATTTTCAAAGTGCACACAAATAAGAAGACGAGAAATAATATGCCCAGCTAATTTCATGTTATCTTCCTGTGATTAGGGTGTTCCCTTCCATAAACCTAACGACTCACTCTACTTCTTTATATTGACAAATTTGGGACTTTTCATGAATTGTGAGACAATTTCAACCCCATAACTATCACTTTCTTATTTAAAGTTATACCCACTAGATTAGAATCCACACAAGGAGAATTAAATTGTTGTTTCAAAATAACCTGCAATTGACTTATTCCATTCTATTTAATATCTTATGTATTTATTTGCATCCTTGGCCTGTGACACAAATTTACAACAAGTTACCTTTCATTTTCTATACTAACACTCCTAAACAATAATAAAGTATGCCCAAATCTATCATTTCAAATTATCTATGCATCTCACCTTTTGGTTTTTCAATTATCGAAAGCTGTTACCTATATTGATGAGATCATCGAAAACCAAGGCCATAGTGATAATATATGTTAGAGTTTTATCGTGTTGCACTAAAGGTGTTTTTCCTTCAACAACACTAAAATAGATTGTAGTTTCCATTCAGTAGAGAAGTGTACCCAGTAGTAGCCTTGGTCTGTGTGCAAATGGGTTGAATTCACAATAGACTTTATCTATTGTTTTGAAGGTGTTTCTCCTTCAATAGTACCTCATCTCAGTAGATCCTTTCAATCTACACCTTCAGCAAATGCATACAACCTTGGGGTACATGTTATAGATTCCAGTTTTGCTTTGAGGGTATAGCAAAGATGAAAGAATCGCATCGATTTTAGGAGTATTATTGTTATTGTATGAAAGCATGCTTATCTAGTGTTTCTCAAACTTATATAGAGCCATATTTATTATACTTTTATAGTTTGACTTAGATGCTCACTTTTCTTAATTTAGGTGTTTTTCTTAGTACTATTTTATGCACAGGTTTATCTTTAAGAAAAGTGCACAATAGAGAAGGGTTCTATAGTTTGAGAAGGGGACACTCTTCTATGTAGGAGGTACTGTATTCTAGGGAGCTTCTATCATGCATGTTAAGTGAATTATCCTAGATAGAGTTCCAAGTCCTTTCCTCCTTGAAAAATTCCCTGTCAGACAAGACACTGGTGGATAGAGTTCCAAGTCCCTAAATTTTCCAAAAACCCACCTAACCCTTGCCATCTAGCCTAAAATCCTTTACATTCGAGTCATCTCTTGGCTGTGATTTCATAGAGAGAGACCTCTTTGGTTTGGTAGGGCTAGCTACCAAACTAAAAGCTTGGTCTCTGGTTACCTCCATCGATCTCTTCATCAGCTTGAGACATTATGGAGGATAACATAGGGCATGACAACTAGGGAGTGCCAAGGTGTTCTAGTGAATGAAAGGTTCCCAAGTCATGGAAAAAATCAATTCTAGTTGTGGGGTCATGAATGCCAAGGTGTGTTAGGGAATGCTAGGGCATGCTAAGTTGTGCAGGATAGTAAAAAGACATGTCAAACAAGCTAAGATGTGCCAAGTGATAAGGCATGCAGAGATGTACAAGCGTTCCAAGTCCCTACCTCCTGTTCTTCCATATGATATCCACTTATGACGTTTCCTTTGCAATAATTAGTGCACTTGATAGTTATAATAATTTATAAGCTATAAATGTCTTCAGAGTTTCACTTCTAATTGAGTATTCAACTTAACATATTGATTCTATTATACATAAATATTTTTTCCTCCACCCAATTTTCATAACTTCAATAACCATTAGGTAGGGACCTACATCTTTGATGTTGCTTTGCTTGTATAGTAAAATATTGCTGAGACTTTAATTTATTGAAAGTTGTAGAATTTACAATTTATGAAGTTTCAAGGTCTAATTTTAAAAAATATAATTCTTTAAAGGGTTCTAGCTCAATGGAAGAGCACTTGCTTTACAAGCAAGAGGTTGGTGGTTCGATTACATCATGCCCTGACATCCATATGGAATGGCGACGATCAAGTTTTGGTGACAAAGGTTCTTTTGACCATCACCAATGAGCATTGGTGACTTTTTTTTATCCTCACCAAAAAGATGAAATGGTGACGGTCAACGAACGCCGCCTTATAATCAATAGTGATTACTCTCAAAGGTCCATAACCATAAATCGCTGTTGTTGATATGAAATGGTGACGGTCATTGTCCCTCATTATAGTCATTATTCGTGATGGAAATTGAATGTCACCACAACACCTATACTTCTAGCAATGTGCCTTTTGGTGACAATCAATGAACGTCACCATATATATGCACCAATAGTGACAACCATTAAAGATCCATCACAATAAATAATTATTGTTCATATGAAATGGTGATAGTCACTATCTGTCATTATAATCAATATTCGTGATGGACCTTAAATGTCACCATAACTCCTATACTTTCGGCGACACCACCTTAGGTGATGTTCAGTTTTTGGTGAGGGAGGCTATGGTATATCACCATTTTTCATATGCAATGGTGATGGTCGCTATCCGTCAATATAGATCAGTACTGGTGATGAAATTTGAATGTCACTACACATCTATACTTTTGGCAATGCCGGCTTTAGTGACATTGAGTTTTTGGTGACGAAGGGTATGCTACATTACCATTGCTCATATGAAATGGTGACGGTCATTATCCATCATTATAAATCATTGTTGGTGACTGACTCTGTATGTCACTACAACACCTAGACCTATGGCGATGCCACCTTTGGTGACATTCAGTTTTTGGTGATGAATGCTCTTTTGACCATCACCAATGAGCTTATGGTGACATTTTTTACCCCTCACCAATGTCCTTTTTTCTTCTAGTGTTATCTCCCTAAGAGATGGATGAACCTTGATGAGGCATGGTAACATACTAAACATAGATATAAAGTCACAAACATAGTCTCAAAAATCCAAGAATTTGTAAGTTGGCATATCTCCTATAAATTGTTAAGGATGTTTCATGCTCAACAAAAAAAAAAAATGTAGTAGCTTTGCCTCATATACTAATTTTTTTTGAATCCATGCAATGTTATTGATATCGGTAAGGAGGAGGTTGATGTAATGTATAACACAAGGAGTCCAAAAACCTATTGATTATTCATCTTCATTTAAACCCTAATCAAGTACATTGTTTAAGATACTATTTATAATAGTCTAAAACATATTTTCCCTTTCAATCTCCTCTATTTCTTCTATTTCACTTTTGAAGAGGTTTATCAAATATGGACCATATTTGGTCTTCCTTGTGGTATCACAGAATTCTGAGAACATAACTTCTTTTTTGGTGGAGACCAAAGTTTTGATAAGAGGATCATGTTTGACATTTGTACAACAATTTCAAATAATAGAGACTTTTCCCAAAGTCCCTCCAATTATCTTTAATATCATGAAGTTTGGCTTTGATGGAAGCCTCTCTTTATTGAACATTGTTTCCACATATTGTTTTCCATAGCTAGGAGGTTTGTAAAATTTAAGGGGAAGTGTTAAGTAAATCTCTGATCATGTCTTTAATATCATGAAGTTTGTGTTGACCTAGGTTGTCATTGATGTCAATATGGAAACATTCTAGATACTAGAGGATGAGATGAAGCCAAGGGGATGCATAGCAGATTTATGAAGAGATAGGAGCAAGGCCATTAGGATAGCCAAGCCATAAGCAAAGAGGAGTTACCTAAGGAGGCA
>APFE031288615.1:62312-86018 GCA_000404065.3 Pinus taeda
ATCAAACAAGGAAGAAATTTGACCTCATCAAGCATCAAGTACAAGAAAGGGATGAAGAGCTTGCCAAGCTTAAGAAGGAATTTCATCAAAGCAAAAGAAAGCATCATGAAGAAGTCATATCCATGACAAATCAATTGGATAAAGCAAAGAAGCAGGAAGATATCTTGTCAAGCCAAGTTGAACAAAGGCACAAGAGCTTGAAGAAACTTGAAGAAGAGATTGGTCAGTACAAGGTAGAGGCCTCCTCCCTTAAGTCTCAATTACAAGAAGCTAGGAAATAGGCACAAGGAGCTGAGAAGAGAATGGAAAGCAATCAAGCAAAGAATGAAGAAATCTTCAAAGTGAAGTCAGATATCATCTCCCTTAAAATAGAAGCAGATGAAGCTACTCGTATCAAGGAAGAAACTTAGGAAAAACTTGCTGAGAAGAATAATGAGTGTGAAAGATTGGAAGAGATTATCTTCCTCAGAACAAAGCTTGAAAGGATGAACAAAAAATTGAAGAGCTCCCAAGCCTTGGATGACATGCTCAGCTATCACAAATGTCCATCTGACAAATCAGGTCTCGGGTATGTAGGTGAATCCTCAAATAAGAATGAAAATGCTTTAAACAAAAGAGATGTGAAGAAGCCAGAAAGAAATGGTGGTGCTCCCAACTCCAACAAAGGCAAGGAGAAGAATCAAGGCTGCAATACAACAAATACTCCTCCAAGAAGAAAACTAGCGCAAGAAGAAATGTAGATGATGTCAAGAATGCGAGAGGCAATGGTTATCATCAAAGGATATCAAGGAAGAAAAGTTTCAGAAGTACATCAAGGAAACCTCCATCTCCCAGGTACCAAAGTTCATTTTTTGGTTATTGTTATTCGTGTACAAACTTTGGTCACATGGAAAAATACTGTAAAGCATATCATAGAGATAGATGTTGTAGTCTCTGACAACCTCCAAGAAACAATTTTACAGGAAGAAATCATGAATTCTTATTCATGAACAATGTAGAATGCTTCAAATGTCATAACATTGGTCATATGGCACGTGATTGTAACTTAACATGGGCTCTTACACAAGCTAGAACCATGCAAAAGAAGAAAGTTACACAAGTATGAAGAAGGAAGGAAAAAAGGAGATTATGCATACAGTGAGGGGGAGCCTGTAATTCTTGATCATTATTGCTGAAGCTATTAGTTGAAGGGTCCTTGTGAAATTCTTGCTGAACTATATTAACAATCATTCCTTTATAAAGATCATTTCTGAGGAATACTCCATTGAAGAACATGATTTTGTAATAGGGCAAATAATTATGGTGCTGATATTATAAATGCTGAATGTATTGACTCAGGAATTTTAATATGAGAACAGAGAAATTCTAGACTCTAATAGAGGCAGTCTTCAAATAAACAGATACATCTGAAATAGATTTTGAAGTAAGAGCAGCTGGCAGCATATAAGAAAACTGAAGCATTGCATGAAGATGCAAATCAACAGAACAAATTTAAAAAACAGTCACAGATTGGATATCTGAATCTGCAGAGATATGTACAAGAACACAAGGAAAGGATGGGTCATAGGAAGGAGAATGTTGTGTAGTCAAGCATAACCTAAGCTGATACAGATCACTTAAGAAATATAGCAACAGTAAGGCACAACCCCTCACATCTTTGTCCAAATGCAATGATAATTGAATACTAGATGGCAGTAACTTAAGGGGAAGCACAGAGACACACAAGAACTTAGATCTGGAGAAAGATAGCAAGAAAGACAATCTCAGGGGCATTTTCTCTTGATTCAGACTATGAAAGGACAACAATATTACCTGTGGAGACATCAAAATGGATTGAAGCATGAAAGCCTGGACATGGACACTTGGTGTATGTCCATTTGCAATCTAAATGAAAGCATTAAAGTAGAGCATTCTTAAGCATTGCTAAAGCCATGATAAAGCAATTATGAGACATGAAGAGGGAATAATGTGCAAATTGATGATAAAATATCAATCTTTCTATCTTGAGTAAAAAGGAGAAGAACAATACATGGGAGTTGGTTCCTCGTCCAAAGGAAAAAAACACAATAGGAAGCAAATGGGTGTTCAAAAATAAAATGAATGAGGAAGGACAGGGTATCAAGAAGAAGGCAAGACTTGTCTGCAAAGGCTATTCACAAATTGAAGGAATTTACTTTGAAGAGACACTTGCACCAGTGGCCCGTATGGAAGCTATCAGGATATTCTTAGCATTTTCTTGCTCAAAAGGATTCAAAACTTATCAAATGGACGTGAAATAAGAATTTCTAGATGGGGAACTCAAAGAGGAAGTCTACATGGAGCAACCAGAAGGTTTTGATCTAACAATAGGAAAGGACCTAGTCTGTAAGTTGAAAAAGGCTTTATATGGATTGAAACAAGCTTCTAGAGCTTCGTATGCAAGATTGGATCACTACCTACAACAAAAAGGCTTCAAAAAGGGAGTGGATGAAAGTAATCTATACGTAAAGGCAGATCAAGGCAAGTTACTAGCTACTCTTGTTTATGTCGATGATCTGATTTTTGCTAGTAATAGTGATGAAATGAGCCATGAATTTTCTCAAGAACATGTCAAAAGAGTTTGAGATGTCAATTATAGGAGAGCTGTCCCACTTCCTTGGACTTCAAATATCTCAAACTAAAGCAGGATTGTGTATATCTCAAACCAAATATCTAAAAGACATGCTCAAAAAAATATGGAAAGGAGGACTGTGCACCCATGAGCACACCTATGACCACAAACTGAAAACTGAGCAAAGATGATGACTTCCCTATAGTAGATGAAACTCATTACAGGTCAATGATTGGAGCCCTTATATACTTAATAGCTACATGACCAAACATAATGCAAGCAGTAGGAATGGTAGGAATATTTCAATCTGCTCCCAAACAATCCCATTTATTAGCTCTAAAAAGAATTCTTAGATATCTAAAGGGAAATTCTGATTTCGGTCTTTGGTACGCAAAGAACTCAACACTGACAGTAATTGCATACAGCGACGCTGATTGGGCCGGAAGTATAGATGATGGGAAAAGTACTAGTGGAAATGCATTCTTCCTAGGAGACTGTTTGGTATCCTGGCTCAGCAAAAAATATTCATCCATATAATTATCCACAACTGAAGCCGAGTATATTGCTGCAGCAGACTGTTGTTCTCAGATACTATGGATGAAGGAAGCTCTAAAAGATCTCAACATATGTACAGATCAACCAATTACTGTCGATTGTGACAACACAAGTGCTATTAGTCTCAGCAAAAATCCAGTGATGCACTCAAGAACCAAAAATATACCAATTAAGTATCATTTCCTCGGTGAGTAGGTAGTTGAACAAAACATCGTCCTGGAATATAACAGTACAAAGGAGCGGATAGTTGATACTTTCAAAAAACCTCTTCCTCGAGAAGCATTCGAACATCTGCGTCAAAAAATGGGGGTTATTTCTTTATCATCACTCAAGTTCATTCATAAAGATGCAGCAGGACAGGGGGAGCAGTTTGACAGGGGTAGTCCATATGCATTCCTTTGCCATTGATGTCAAAGGGGGAGAGAAGAAGAATATTTCCATCAATAAAAAAGGTGGAGATTGTTGACCAAGGTTGTCATTGATGTCAATATGGAAATATTCTAGATACTAGAGGATGACATGAAGCCAAGGGGATGCAGAGCAGATTTATGAAGAGATAAGAGCAAGGTCATCAGGATAGCCAAGCCATAAGCAAAGAGGAGTTACCAAAGGAGGCATATCAAAGCATATTACAGGATATCAGAGCAAGAGAGGAACCATATAGCAAGGAGGTCTTTGAAAGACACTACCAAGCCAAAGGAGCCACATTGGACTAAGAGGAGCTGCAGAAGGAACCATATATCAAGGAGGCATATCAGAGTCATCAGGAGCCATCGGAGGAGCGATGGATGCGTTTAAATAGCAAACAGAGGACGCAAAGAGCCATCAGAGCAAACAGGAGGAGATAGAGTCATGAGAGGAGCAGAAGGAGACGAGAGGAGCTAACAGAGCATGAAGCACCACCATCGAAGCCAAGAGGAGCACACAAGAGGAGCCAAGTGGAGCACACAGAGTGTTGTAACACTATCCATGGCATAAACATGCATATGGCGGCAAAGACCTGTATATGCATTTAACCCAAACACAGCTATCGGAGGCGGAGGACTTAGACTCATATGCAAATACAATGACGGAGTGAAAATGGTAGAGTTTACATTGTAGGAGCAGGTTACGTTATCGGGCTTGTAAAACCCATGTATGCATGCTTTAATAGCTGATGAACATTGTTAGAAAAAGTTGGAGAAAAGTTGTTGAAACATCAATTTCTCTATTGCTGAAACACCACTTTCGACGTTGCTAAAACACCAATTTCAGTGTTGCTGAAAAACCTCCGTGACGAAATTATATTTTAGCGTTGCAGAAACACCTCCGTGACGAAATTATATTTCGGCGTTGCTGAAACACCTCCGCGATGACATTAAACATGAGGAAGCTGAAGTTAAGGGAGGAGGGAAGCCAGAAGGTCAAGCGAGTATTGAGGAAGCCGAAGCTTGAGCAAGTGAGGAGTAAGCCAAAGAGCCATTGAGTAAGTGGAAATGAATGGACAAAGGCATGAGAATGTATAAAACAGTAAAAAAAAATAGAGAACTGCTTGCTGAAGCTGTTGATGTTGTTGCAGTTGCTGTTGTTGTTGTTCCTGCTATTGTTGTTGTTGCTGTTGCTACTGTTGTTGCTGCTGTTGTTGCTGTTGTTGTTGTTGTTGTTGCTGCTGCAGTTGTTGTTGCCGCAGTTGCTACTGTTGCAGCTGCTGAATGTTGTTGAAAGACGCTGGAGAAAATAGAGGTCGTGTGAGGGTCCAACAGAACAAAAAGAGGGTGCAGCAGAACAGAAAGAGGGATGAAGGACCAATAGGACAATAAGCAGTCGAAGGGGAGAAACAGCCAACAGAGAAACGGTCATGCTGAAGCATTCACTGTGACAATGAGAACATAATATTGAACATAAATTTGTTCTTGATACAAAGTTTAGTGTAGCTAAAAGTAAATTGACTAAAGTTGTGTGAAGACATTATCAGTGAGAAAAAAAAAGGCTATTGGAGACTATGTGTGGGCAGTGTGTAGAGTTGTAAAGACTCATTCTTAAGAAGACTGGTTGTCATTGATATTGTATCCTGGAGACTATAGTGAAGCTGTAAATAGACAAAACTCAGCAGAGAAGAGTTATGAGAGAAAATTATTATTATCAAACATTTCCTTGACAAGATAGGATTGGAGTCCTTGGGGTTGGTGCCTCAAAAGCAAGAAGGATTGGAGTCCTTGGGGTTGGTGCCTCAAAAGTAAGTAGGATTGGAGTCCTTGGGGTTGAAGCCTCAGTAGTATGAAGGATTGAAGTCCTTGAGATTTTGTGCTCCTAAGTCCAAGATTGGTGTCTTGGCAAAATAGAGTTGGTGCTCTGGAGGTTAGAGCCTCACCAAAGTCCAAGTTGGAGCTTGGCAATTGATTGCAACCATCTATATATTATATCTATTTTACTGCATAGTTTATCTTAATAAAAGCATTTATTCTTGTTGTTCATCTTGTGTTTTGAATATATATGTTTTAACTGGTAAAACAATAGTGGGAAAAAGAAATACTGATTCACCCGCCCTCTCAGTATTTCCAACAGTTTGGTTTTGATGCAAGCCTCTCTTTACACAACATTGTTTCCACATATTATTTTTTTGATAGCTAGGAGGTTTGTAACATTTAAGGGGGATTGTTGAGTAGATCTCCCACCATCTCCTTCTAGAAAGAAGACGCATAAATATTAAAGGTTTTGTGTAACAACCCTGGTGAAGATTTCATGTAATAAAAGTTAATAAAGGAAAAATAAGACCACTGTTAAGGGACACTTATTCCAGGATGAATTTTTGGCAAAGTTATCCTATTCGGCATCACTGGATGTGTGTTTTGGATAAGGAAATTAGAAAAATCTAAGGCAAAGGTATTAAAAGGAAAAAAGTCATTCTTGTCCCATTTATTTATGAAAATAGAGGAAATTAGGAGAAAAGTAAGGTGAAAGGTCATAGGTTACATGTGAGGAGGAAATTGAAGGAAAATAATGGAAATTGAAGAAAATAGAGGTGTCATTAATAAAAAGGCTTATGAGAATCAGTTCATAGCCTTTTGTCAGTTCCAATTTGGAGCTATCTCATTATTATCTCTCTCTCTCTCACTCTTGGTCACTTATAGTCTTCTTGGAGAACTCTAGAAAGAATAAAGGAATGAAAAGCAAGCAAAGGGAAATGATGGAAATAAAGGATCAAAGAAGAAGAGTAGTATCAGGTAGCTTTGGAAGGAATACTTGGAGGTAACCTTTGGCATGTGTGATTTCCTAACTAGTTTGGACATGCATGACTTTTCATGTTGGTGTATGGTTCTCTTGTTGTCGGTGCTATGGTTTGTTGGGTTATGGCAATGGTTTTCAGCCTAGCCTTTCATTTTTATGGATGCCATCGCATGTTGAAATGTTTATCTCCATTTTGAGCTTTGGTTTGCGAGATGGATTTTGGAATCTGGAGTAGAAGTCATCTCAAGGTTCATTCCCAAAGGCCTAAGAATCCGTTGACCCGTTTTGGTGGGAAACATGGTAAAGCATGAGGGAGAAGTCTCAGTTTAGGGTATAGCGATCCGAGTTTGGATTACATAAAGAGTGAGAGACTCATCTCAGTTTAGGGCCTAATTATCCAGGATTGGATTGCGGTAAAGCTTGAGAGGCAAGGAGAAGGAAAATTCCTCAAGGATAGTAATGGATTCCGGATGTCATTCCAAGTTCAATTCGGTTGTGATCAGAGCACTGGTTTTGGTGTGATAATAGTTTGATGAGGTTGGAGTTGTTTTAGCCTCTGGATTCCCTTGTTTGTTCTTAGATTAGTTTTTCTATCAGATCCCACATTCATGCTTGGAATATGGCACGGGGGTGGCTGGCTGAAAGAGAGATTTGGTTCAGCTTTCCTCAGGTGGTATGTTGAAGTCCTGAACCCGGTCAAATTTTTCTATGATTAATAGAAGATATTTTCTCTTAATTTTGCACTAATATATAGGTGGATTTAATGGTTGTCACATCTCTAATCTTTATATGGTTTTATGATGTTTATAAGCATGGTTAAATGATTGGTTCATGTCATGGTTATTTCATGTATCTACTTGTATCTACTTGTAATTGTTAAATGGATGGATGCAAGACCTAATTGATGATATAATAGTTCAATGTGAAATGAGGTTATCATTATGGTTATGTTTCATAAGTTGTTTAAGTCATTTACGCTCTGCGTTGTATTCTAGACCTATAGGTTCCAATGATGCCAAGTGTTTGATAGCATGTTAGTCCTAGTTGGGGATGCTCAAGCATAGTCCCAATGTTGATTTTTGATTTATCAACGTGATTATCATGTATGTGATGGATTCTGAGTGTTATAGCAAGTTCTGGGCAAAGGACGGGATTCTAGGCTAGAAACGTGCTCAAATCTTTGGGTCATTGGCACAGGTCTGTTGAGAAAATTCCATAGTTGTTGGCACATAGGCCTATGAGTGGGACTTTGGGTTGCTAGACATTTTCACACCTATAACATGAGAGAAACCAAGTGTTAAAAGGCTTAAATCATCAGTGGGCCTCAGGGACAACATGTGTGAGTGGATGGCATGTCTCCTAAGGGTGATGATTCTGATGTGGATGGTTTTTTTGATATGTTTTGTCAATTCCATTTCCTTAAGGTCACCAAGGAAGTTGGATACCTTATAATAGCCTCTCTCATCACATGTTTATGCTAGATAATCTGTTGCTTGGGTGGACATGGGAGGAGGGGGTGTTACAGATTAGTGTTAGAGTGTGGTCACACTCTCCTTGGGTGAAGGTGGTTGATCATGTATGCATGTCAGATGCAAGTGTTTCTCCTACACTTGAATTCCATGTGCTTGTTGCATAGGATCATGTTGATCATGGTTGTAGTAAGGTTGTCATGAGGAACTTGATGTCATTTAATGGGATGCGTCATTGGAAGTATATGATTGGTTCCATATTGTTATATGACACTTACATGTTGATTATATGTTGCTTGAATACATACTTGTATCTCAGGTGTGTTCTTGAATATTTTGATTACATGTATCAGTCTTGTAGGTTGGTTACAAGAATTGATCACTTATGCTCAACTACATGCATTCATATGTTTGTGTCATTGATTAGGAATTTCTTGTGCATGTTTATAGTTGCATTTGGCAACGTGTGCAATGGAGTAATGGTTGTTTTCATGCATGAGGTCATAGCATGCATTGTTGATATGTCCTTGCATTGATGACTAGATGCTAGCTAGAGTGTTGATACATTTATTCGATATATGTCTATATGTTATTATGATTATGTTATACATGTATCATGTTGATTTGATGATTTTGAAGATAAGGTATCCTCCCTGAATTATGCTGAGGTGCATTGGTTTATTGTCACTTAGTCTAGCTAACATAGTATTCCTTGTAGGAAAGAGATTAGATACCTAGCAAGATGGTAGACTGTATAGAATCTCCCAATGCATCAGATGGGTAGCATGGTGTGGGGCATTACTATGACTTGGTAGACACATTGAGAAGCCTGGAGGAAGAAATGAGCAGTTTCAAAATAGACAATGACAAAATCATGGAGGCACAAGAGAAACAATCAAAGGTGAATGTGATAGTACTTTAGAGTTTGTCATATGTGTTGTGATAGAGACCTCTTCGGATCAACCATGGACATGAGGACATAACTAATGGGCCATATTGTAGTAGGTCTCCTAGTAGACACGGGTTGGATAGATTTGACATGATCAGAGATGGTAGGTTGTTTGACACTTCGGATAGGAGAGGTCATAGACATAGGTACTACTCTAGTTATGTTTCTGAGAGGCATCATGATTATCGTCGTTGTCATCCTTATAGGAGGTGTGATAGGGGATACATTCCAGATGAGTTTAAGAAAGAAAATCCACCTACCTTTGATGGAGAGATGAGGAAATCATAGGATGTAGAGGCATGGTTTCTTAGTATGAAGAAATTATTCTGATTGTGTGATTGCTCAGAAAACATGAAAGAAATGATATCCATTTTTAGTCTCAAAGGTAAAAAGGATATTTGGTGGGAAGACATGAAGAATGCCAAAGGTATACATGAGGATGATTTGACATGGCATGCATTTTAAAGGCTCTTAAAGAAGAAGTACTTGTCTGGGAGGTACTTTGATGACATAGAGAAGGCATTTTATGAGTTGTGGATGGGTTCTATGATAGATGATGAATGTACTAGCAAATTTTTGGAGTTTTTGAGATATGTGCCTTACCTCATGGAGGAGACGGCCAAGGTTCAGAGATTCAATAGTGGAATTCCAGTTGCATATAGAGAAAAAATTGAGTTTGATTAGCCTAGATCATTGGAGGAGTCCATTTGAACATTGAAGCATTGTTATGAGCAGTTAAAGTGTAAAGTTAAGCCTAAGCATGACTTGAAAATAGACGAGAAAGCTAAAGGAAAATGGCCACCAAAGAGAGGAAGACCTCAAGATGCAAGTGAGAAATAAAATGTAGTTCCTTACAAGAGATTGAATATCGCTAAGAAGGGACATGGAGAGCAGCAAGCTAGAGGCAGTGGTGGGGAACCATTGCATAGTTGGATATGTGGTAAGGATCATCATATGAGGGATTGTTCGTAGTATAGGAGTGGTGGTAGACTTGACATCTACATTGATAAGGAGGCGCATGTAGTCAGTGATGTTTTTTATAGCATTTCTCATATCTATGAAGTTGTGGATAATAGGCAGCTAGATCATCAGGAATAGATCATTGAGATGGACAATATGCTTTGTGATCAAGTTGTTTTTATTTTGATTGATCTTGGATATAACTATAAATATATTAATGCTAACCTGGTGGATAAGTGTGGTTTGAGAAAAGAAGTGCATGCAGATTCTTGGTCGGTATTGTTGGCTATAGGTACAAAGAAGCAAGCTCACCATTGGGTCAAAGCTTGTGAATTTGAGTTAAATGGTATGCCTATAGGAGCATATTTGAATGTATTGTCATTGGGATCGTATAGTATGCTTTTGGGTATGGATTGGATATACCTTCACATAAGTAAAGTGGATTGATTCTACAAAGCCATTGAGTGTGTGGATGATAGTGGGGAATTGAGCACTTTGCAGGGAAGAAGAAGCGTACATCAGTGAGGATGGTTACCTCTATGCGGGCTAAGTGTAGTTGCAAAAAAGGTTGTGTGATGTTTGTAGTACACATTTGTAGTCACAAGGGTAGGGAGGTTCAGGTTGCAAGAGAGGACTTGGTGGAGTTCTCATGCAAGAAAGGAAGGTACTTTTCTATGAATCACAAAAACTAAATGAGAACGTGCAGAAATATCCAATGCACGATCTTGAGCTAGCAAAAATTATACATGAATTGAGGTTGTGGAGGCATTATTTTCTTGGCAAGAGGTTTACATTGATGAAAAATCACAGTGCGTTGAGGTATTTTTTTGAGAATCTAAATTCCAGGCAAGCTAGATGGTTGGCAATGCTTAGTGATTTTGACTTCGAGATCAAATATATCAAAGGGGAGGAGAACTGGGTTGCATATTCGCTTAGCAAGAAGGTACATGTAAATCATATAACAATCATGAGCTCTTATGGGACAAAGTTACATGATAGGATTTTGCAGGCATGAAAGTGGGATGACAAATACATGGAGATTATGCACAGGTTACAACAGAGTACAAGTATAGGTACATGTACAGATACAGGTGATGAAGATGGAAAATATCATCTCATGACAGATGGTTTCGTGAGTTTTAGAGATATGATATATGTTTGGAATTAGAGTGAGATCAAGATGCTTATCTTGAGGGAGTTTCATGCTAAGCCATACTCAGGTCATCAAGGATATATGAATAAGTTGATGGAGGTAGAGAAGTTCTACTATTGGTTGAATCTAAAGAAGGAAGTGGCATAGTTCGTGGCTAGATTGTTAAATTGTCAACACGTAAATGAAGAATGTAACCATCCAGGTGGTTTACTGCAACCTATAATGATGCCATAATGGAAATGAGAGGTCATCTCCATGGATTTCATCACAGCACTTCCAAGGACAGTGAGGCAGCATGACTCTATTATGGTCATGGTTGACAGGTTGAGCAATGTAGCTCACTTCAATCCGGTGAAGACTACATATTCAACCACTAAGGTAGCATAGATGTTCATCAAAGAGATAGTGAGACTACATGGTTTTGCAAAGACAATTATGTAGGCTAGGGACTCAAATATCACTTCCAAGTTTTGGAAGGATCTATTTGCATGCTTGGGCACAAAGTTAGCCTTTAGTACAACTTATCATTTGTGGATAGATGGGTAGACAAAGAGGATAAATAGGATCTTGGAGGATATGTTAAGGATGTACGTAATGCACCAACAGAAGAAATGAGAAGAGTACTATCTATTGGTTGAGTTCAAATATAACAATTGTTATTAGGAGTCATTGAGGATGTGCCTTTTCAATGCATTGTATGTGTTAGGGCCTAAATATACCTCAGGCTGAGAAAGGTAGGATCTAGGGTAACATCAAACCACGCTTAACCTAGTAGCTAGCCCTACCAGGTCTGGAGAGGGCTCTCTTCTTGTCAATCTCAGTAAAACATAGTGAATGAGGCTTGAGATGACTGATGTAGGAACTAATTTTAGGGTAGGTATATTCTCAGAAGAGTTTGATTGAATTTGATGATGTTTTGCTGGCTCAAAAGTGAGAGGTAGATATGGGTCCAGGGATTGGACTCAGTTTTGCAGAGGTTTTTGTGTGGCGAGGTAGGAAAATGGTTTAGTACTTTAAATTGAATGAAATGGAGGGTCTTAGGACTGGTGAGGAGTTGGAGAGGGCATGAGAGTATTAGGGATCCTCTTCAAACAATAGAAAACATAAATAACCAAACAAACCCTAGGTAGAGCACTACAATTTTAATGATTTCTACCTTTATCCTTAATTCATTTAGTTCAACTAAAAAGGAGAGAAAATGGCATACATAAACACATGTAAAGCTTGAATTACAAAAGCAGACACTATACCAAATCAATTTTCCACAAGAATCCCACAAAATTCTACAAACCCTAGTCTATTCATTTGCCAAACTGTAGAGATGAATGTATAATAATGCTGAAAGCATTAACAAGAGTTCAACTTTGACAAATGACTAAAAAAGTACTAGATATAGACAACAAAAAACACATGCTAGGATTTAGGGGTCGAATTCATGAGTTTAGGAGTTGTTCCAACAAGATCTAAACTAATAACTGAAAAGTAGGCAGTGGAACAACTTGCCTCTAAAATCCAGGAAACTTATTCATTTAGTTCAAAACTACCTTTTCATGATGTATCTATCTCCATGAAATAAATTTTAGCATATTTACATAAAATTCAGTCCAGTTACATCAAATAACATCATTAGTTTGACTATGAGACAGAGAAAAGTCAAATTGAGAAAAAACTAGGCAAAAAACAGAGTTTTTTTGGGCAAAAAAGTCAATTTTCCATCCTATGCATTATGCCTCTTTCCCTGTGTGTCGTGCCTATTTGCAACTAATTTTGGAAGCCTTCTTGTGCATCAAATTTTCTCCAAGTGGGCTTTCTGGAAAGGTCTATCTATCTACCTTCCAACAAAAGTTGAATTTTTGAATTTGGAGTCCATTTTCCCATCCAAAAATGAGTTCTCCCAACAGTGCTTCTTGTGTGTCCAAAAAGAGGCAGAAAGGTAATTTTTGAGGTGTTTTTGACCCTCTTGGAAGCTCAAAACTTGACAAAATTTCTTGGCCATTTCTGGGAATCCATACTTTTTCCTAAGAAATCGAAAAATGCTAAGTTTTCCTCCAAAAGAGGTCCCTAGAAAAAGCGTCTGACAGGTGGTGTGGTGCATCAGGCAGAAAAACCTGTGTTTTGCTCCAAAAATTCAAAATTGGCAAAAGGTATCCCAAATTTCTTGAAATTTGGGCTAAGTGTCCTACATCAAGTGCTATGTTGGGCTAAGGAAGCCTCAAACAAAATCTTGAGCTTGTCTTGCTCTTTCCTCTTCCTCAATGATTTCGTCAACTTGGGCTTCAAAATACTAATTCTTGCTTTGAAAACTTTGTTTCTCGCCAAATAGTGATAGGCCATGTGCCTTAACATCTTTTTCTCTTTGTTGGCATTCTCCAACATCTTTTCCAAGTGCATTTCTACCCTCTCAAGCCAAGATTCATGATCAACATCAATTTCTTGTTCAAGTGGCGTCAACTTGACTTTCCTCCTCTTGGCAGCTTGTCGGTTTTCTCTTATGTTTTGGAGCTCCATGATGGTTTGCTAATCCTCTAGCTGTTTGTTCCTCTACTCAAGATAGTTGATTATCCACTTGGCTCTTTCTAGGTTGAGAGACAGTCATGAATGTTAGCTTACTGTTCCTGAATGATCTCCTTGAGCTTTGAGCTTTGGGAGCCCAAATCGGTGGCATCATCCTAAATGAGAATGAAATCTCTCTCTTGACCTTCTAAAGGCCCCTCATCATACAATGGCTGCTTACCCTTGTCCTATATATGCTTTTCTATTGAAGGAAATGAGACCCCTTGCACTCCGGGTGGAGATAGTACTCATTTTGCTGCTGCAAACAATCTCCTTGTGCCCTTTTGGTAAGTGACAAACAATGGCACACTGGTGATTTGAGCCTCATACATCGCTTGTTGATGTGAAGGCTCTCTTGCCTCATGAAAAATTGGTGGGGGTACTTGAGAGCCTGTGAAGACCTCATGTGAAATGAAATCCTCCCATGAAACATTCAGTAAACTAAGTTGATGCAAAACCACAATCTTGATTAATGCAAAGTGATAGATGCTATTATACTACTGATGAGGAGGTTTCCTTTGCATTAATGTGGTCATTTTCTCGATATCCCGACATATGAAATAGGGGAGGTTCATCATCCTCACCCTAGTGAAATGCATTAATAACCTAATGTGGTAGGCATACAGGGGAGGAAATATACCTTTACAGCTGAAATATTTAATTATGAGCTTCATCAATGGAGCATATGTGTTCTGAAGATACTTGAAAGGGAAAACTCTACTAATCTGCCTCTGAAAACCACCCTTGATATAAGGCTCATAATGTTACCTGTCCACCAGCTGTCTCTTGTTCCATTACTCACCCACATTCGGAATACCTGTTACTTCAGTTATAGATTCCGGTGTCAAAGTGAATGTAACACCTACCAAGTTGACCTAACCATTGTGAAGATGGAGGACAAACAATCTAGCCAGCTCATGATGGTATTTGACTCTTTCCACCATCTCACAAAATTTATAGCAGGACTCATGTTTGAAGCATGCTACAGCCATTGGGCAGGCCAAAAACTTAGTAAGTGTAGTGGGCTCCTCTCAGATATGTTTTCCACCCTTGTGAGGTCTCCTTGGTGCATGAATTTCTTTGGAGGAGTCACTTACTATTTGTTCATTTCTGTCATAGGATGAATGTAACTCCAAGTTTTCCATTTTGTGATGTTTCTTAGATGAGTATGAAGAGATTTTATAAAGACAATAGGTATTTGTTGCTAAATAAAAGGGATTTGACATGATATGGAATGTGAATGAGTGGCTGGGATGGTCCTTGTAGGGTTTTTGGGAATGACAGGGTTTGGGGAATGATATTTTGGGATTAAGGATGTTAATTAGGGTTTGGGGAGAAGTGAGGTTAGGGATTAGGGTTTTCAGTTTTGGGGATAGGGGAAATATGTAGCTGTAAGTGAAAGAGGGAAGGAGAAAACATGTGAATGAAATTGTAGTGAGGGGATGTGAAAATGGTGGGATGGGAATTAGACAACAAAACTATAATTTTGCAAACCCTAGGCAGCTTTCTTAATACAACTATGCAAGGAACTAGGGTTTTGTTTTCAACCTATTGAAAATCCATGCAAACTGAAGAAAACCCTTGCAATGGTAATATGGAGATGTTAACTTACTTGTGGAATGAAGAATTTGAAAGTTTGAATCTTGGAGGAGACAGTCTGAATGAGTTCAGGCTTTGGAGGCAAGTGCAGCGCACCCACTAACAGGTATGTTGCGCCTCACTGGTGCATCATGCTAGTTATAATTTCAATGTAAAACCTGCACGATATGCACCACGCTAGCCGAGTGCGCCGCACCTTGACCCAGGTGTGCCGTGCCTCAAAATTTTCAAGGTTTAGCTGAAAATTCACTCCTTCGGCTCAAAAACGACTTGAATTTTGTTCTCATTCAATATTTGGACACAAATGAACTTCTTCAACATGACAAAGACTTTATATACAAAGGATTTTAATTTTCCACTTATAAAAACCCACTTTGTAATGTTTGTCTTTCTCTTGCATTTTAAAACTTTGTTTTGGTAGTTTGACTTGCCTTTTTTGCCTCTGATGGATTAAATGCTTTGACTTTTTGACTCTTTTGTAGGGGCTGGAATGCAGGAGCTTGGCAAAGTGACGAAGGCTACATCTCAAAATTATTACATGTAGGAAAAATGAAATTACATAAAATTTTACACATAAAACATAAAAAACTTTGTTTTTCCTCAAAACGAGGTTTTGAGGAAAAATCAATCACTAAGCATGTGATTATTGAAATTTTTGTTATGGAGACTTTGTTTAACCTCCTCATGCACCTGTTGACAATTATTAAGATTTTACAAGACCTTGAGGACAAACACTAGACCTAATGAGACCTAAAACCCTAAAAATGACTTTTTGTAGATGTAAAGACAAAAATGACTGTAAATGACCTGAAAATGGGCTAGCAGGTAAAGATCATGAGGGAACAATTTATGAAATACCACTTCCATTAGACGATCCATGATCCTAATGGAATGCAGCTGATCAGATGAGACACCTAACATGAAATGCAACAAGAGAATTTTGATCACTGATGGAGGGATGAAGATACCGACACCCTAACATTGGCTCCAATGGGGATGGTAGCTCCTTGGAGGTGCCAAGAACTACAGATCACTGGAAAAGCAAGCAATGCCTTTGTTCATTGGGCTATGGAGTCAATAACTTCGACAAACCAAAACCAATATCTGAGATCAAAATTGACTAAATTTCAGGACTAAAATTTGATTCAAAACTAACTCAATTTCAGTACTAAAATGCAATTGAAAACTGACTCAAAACTGATGGAAATAATTCACACCAAATTGAAATCAGACCTTCAGTTTTATAGCCTTCACTTCGGGCCCCAAACTAAATGAATGATGACAATACACACTTGCAATGAAGAAAATAAAAGGGTATGTACAGTGAGACATATGACAACATAAAACATTTTAGAGATAGTACCGTTTGAACAACTGACCATTGACTGGCCCAAATGGAGAATCTTCTCCATTCATTTCTTAGAGCCACTATGTTAGAGCCTATATCGACCTCAGGCTAAAGGGAGGCAATCCTAGGATAACCACAAACCAAGCTTAACCTCCTATCTAGCCCTACCGGGTCAGGAGAGGGCTCTATCCTTGTCAATCTCAGTTGAGATGACTAAATGAAATATGGATTTTAGGGTAGTTATAGTAGCTCAGAGGATTTGATTGGATTTGTTTTGGGTAAAAACAACAAGAGAAAGGATGATTTCGACTATGGAATTGATGTCAGTTTTTGTTGGCAAACCTAGGGCAAATTAAGTGCCATGTTCAGCCAAGTGAAGATCGTAAATGTGAGAAGTATAGGGGAGAAAGCCTGCTGCCCTGTAGGAATCAGAAAAAGGATGAATCTGCAACAACAACTTTAGATGAAAGAGAATTACGAGGTTGCTCAACAGAGCATCTAGCCAAGGATGAATTCTGCTAAGACAACCATTATAACTAACAGCAAAATCATCATGAAAGGAACATCATTATGGATGATATCCTAACATATCACTTATATAATGCTGCAACAAGGTAGAAAAAAAATAATGTGTAAACGAATTACAGGAAAAGCATACTAAACATCAGCACTGTGATGAATCCCAAATCCAAAGGGAAAAAGATTGCTTTATTAAAACGATATTCAGGAAAAAAATTTACACAAATCCACGACAGCCTCTCTTATGCAAAAATGAAACCTATACACTATGAAATTCATAAAATTTATACATTTATCTCATCCCTGTATTAAGGGAATTGAGCTCAACAATCTTGTTCAAAATAGAATAAGTTACATTAAACTTGGATAAAATTTATGAAAATAAGTGTTGAAGATGAACTTGTATCTCCTAAACCATAACACCTGTTACAAAACTGAAAGAGGTTTTTGTAGATAGGATCATTTCGGAGAAAAACTGCTTTCAAATTCATGAAATTCATTTCCAGTGTCTTGGAACCTGTGCCACAAAATCATCTCTAAAACAGAAAATCATTAAAAACTTAAATCTGTCAAAATGAGCTGTAAATATGTAGTCACATATTCAAGTTCACGACACCTGTGAATAAATTGAAAGAGGTTTTTGTTACATGGCTCATGGTTAACAAAAATCTCATTGGTTTTTTCAAAAGTACTATCTATCTGTTGGAAAATGGCACCGCACCAAAATGACTAAAACAATAAAAAATATGAAAAATTTGCTTTGTTTTAATGTAGGCTCCAAATATCACTGCATATCTCCCACATAGTAGCACCTATCCATAAACTGAAGGAGGTTTTTTATTTGGTATGTGATGGACAGAAAACTCTTTCACTTTTGAAAAATTCTTTACCATTATTTCAGAAACTGATCTTATACTAAACTTGTCATTGTGTGAAACAACTGACCTGAAAACATGCATAACCAAGAATCACTCATTCATTTCAATCATATCTTCTGATCCAGAAACCAGTTATGGGAGTGTGATATACTGTTGGGAATATTTTTTCGAGCTTCTTTTGATGGAAATACTTAGGATATGATTTGCGCTGGAGATCATGTGCAAAACATCTCTGAAAACCAGACATAGTAAGAGCCCATTTTGATCCTTGGTGACAAGCTACAAAGACTGGAACTAACATCGGCCTTATTGGGGATGGAAGCTCCTTGGAGATGTCAAGAACACCATAGAACAAGTGCCTCATCCATTGAGAAATACGGTCAAACAATTGCAAACTCAAAACAACTCATACGAATCCAAACTGAAATGCTACCTTTGGTAGCTTATTTATTTACACAAACCTACCCTACTTTGCTACAAAATCAATGGATCAAGTGATGTTGTAATGCCATATCAACCATTCAAGTAAATGTGACAAATATACTACTCGAAAGTGCTTTAACGAGGACACAAATGTAAATGCTGACAACCATCCATGAAAAAATTGAATTTGGCTGTGTGAAAGACAATCTGACTTATCATTCAAACTGAAAAAATACTCCATATATGTGACAATAGGATCAAAGAAGCTAGACTCTGTTCGCTACCCTAACTCCTCAACACATACCTCCAGCTGCAAATTGTCAATGCAAACATCCACGGGCAGCTCTATTGTTTCTTATTTTGAAGGAGGGAGAGTTTCTAAGAACTTTTTGGGATATTGGAATTCATATGATTAGATTTTATCATTTAAATATTGAATATCCTTCTCAAATTTTTCAACAACTAACTCAAAAAAATCAGTTTTAGCTTTAGGAGGAAATTTCGGAGATATCAAACATTGAAGCACGGTAATGAAAAATAATTCATCAATTTCAATATCCACTAACTGATCTCTAACTTCTTTTAAAACTTCACAAAACACAGGGTTTGCCACATACCCTACCATTTTATTTTAGTGCATGAACGGATCATTGAGCGCTGGAATCTCTGGATTGAGTTGGAGTCGCCAGGTGAATGTTTCAGCCTTCATATGTGCCTGACTAGTGTCCACCACCAGCGAACAGATATGCAACTTGAATGATTTTTCCCAGAGAAGATCTGTCACCTCTTCCCTAGTATGGTCATCACTATGTTAGAGCCTAGATCGACCTCAAGCTGAAGGGAGGCAATCATAGGATAACAACAAAGCAAGCTTAACCTGGTAGCTAGCCCTAACAGGTTGGGAGAGGGCTCTCTCCTTATCTATCTCAGTTGAGATGAATAAATCAAATATGGATTTTAGGCTAGGTATAGTAGCTCAGAGGATTTGATTTGATTTGTTTTGGGTTGAAACATCAAGAGAAAGGATGATTTGGACTATGGAATCGATGTCAGTTTCTGCTGGCAAACCAGGGGCAAATTAAGTGTCGTGCCTAGCCAAGTGAATATTGTGAATGTGAGAAGTATAGGGGAGAACGCCCACTGCCCTGCAGGCATTAGACAAAGGATGAATCTACAACAACTTTTGATGAAAGAGAATCCTGAGGTTGCTCAACACAGCATCTAGCCGAGGATGAATTCTTCTAAGACAACTATTACAACTAATAGCAAAATCATCATGAAAGGAGCATCATTATGGATGAATTCATAACATATCACTTAGATAATGCTGTAACAAGGCAAAAAAAAATAATGTGTAAATGAATTACAAGAAAAACATACTAAACATCAGCACTGTGATGAATCCCAGATCCAAAGGGCAAAAGACTGCTTTATTAAAATGATATCCAGAATTTTTTTTTACACAAAGTGTAGATAGCCTCTTTGCTGCAAAAATAGAACCTCTACACTATGAAATTCATAAAATTTATACATTTAGCTCATCCCTGTATTAAGGGAATTGAGCTCAACCATATTCTTCAAAATAGAATCAATTACATTAAACCTGGACTAGATTTCTGAAAATAGGTGTTAAAGATGAATTTATATCTCTTAAACCATAGCACCTATTACAAAACCGAAAGACGTTTTTTTATATAACATCATGTTGGAAAAAAAACTCTCTCAAATTCTAGAAATGCATTTCTAGTTGCTCGAAATTTGTGCCACAAAATCATCTCTAAAACAGAAAATCATTAAAAACTTAAATCTGTCAAAATGAGCTATAAAGATCTAGTCACATATTCAAATTCACGACACCTTTGAATAAACTGAAAGATATTTTTTTATATGGCTCGTGGTTAACAAAAAACTCCTTGGGTTTTTCAAAAGTACTTTCCATCTATTGTAAAATGGCACGACACTAAAATGACTAAAACAGTAAAAAATATGTGAAATTTGCTTTGTTTTAATGGAGGCTCCAAATATCACTGCATATCTCCCACATAGTAGCACTTGTGCATAAACTGAAGGACGTTTTTTTTATTTGGTATGTGATGGACAAAAAACTCTTTCACTTTTGGAAAATTCTTTACCGTTATTTTAGAAACTGAGCTTGTATTAAACTTGTCACTGTGTGCAACAACTCACCTCAAAACATGCATAACTAAGAATCACTCATTCATTTCGATCATATCTTTTGATCCAGAAACCAGTTAGGGAGTGTGATATACGATTGGAAATATTTTTTCGAGCTTCTTTTGATGGAAATACTTGGGATATGATTTTCACTGAAGATCATGTGCAAAACATCTCTGAAAACCAGGCATAGTAAGAGCCCATTTTGATCCCTGGTGATAGGCGGTGAAGACTGGAAATAACAGTATGGATAGAGGTGCAAAACTCCCATCAACTGGAGTGATCTAGTGAACAAGATAATTATTGGGCCGGTTATGTTGGTAGAAACACAACAAGAAATGCAAATTATAAATAAGAATATAGAGGCAACACAGGAGAGATAGAAGATTTATGTGGATTAGCATAGGGTGTTCAAGGAGTTTCAGGTTGGGGAGCATGTGTATTTGTGCATCAAGCACAAGAAAATCTCTTTGACGATTGGTTCATGTGCCAAGTTGGCACCACGGTATTATTTTCCTTTCGAGATCCTTGAGACGATTAGACTGGTCGCATATTGACTGGCACTACCTCCAACAGTGAAAGTCCATTTTGTTTTCCATATTTCACTACTTAAGAAGTATATAAAGAATGTTGATCATGTTAATGATTGGTTTGTATTGCAGGGCGAGCAAGAAGGAGAGTTATAGCCAAAGCCTTAGTGCATATTGCAATGGAAGCATCTCATGCTCAGGAACATAGCTATAGAGCAAGTTAAAGTGTAGTGGAAGCACTCCAGGCCCGAAGAAGCTACATCGGAGATGGCGGATGAGATGCACGCCCTGTATCCTTCACTGTATGATGGTTGAGGCAAAGCAGTTTTGGATTGATGTTGGTATATGTTCGGTCTATGTTTTGTTGATGTTTTGGAATATGTATGTATATGTATATAGATGTAAATACCAGCATGAGCTAAGTTATAAAGCTCCAATAAGTGGTATGTGTCTCATGTTATTATGGTTTTTATATTTTCATGTTGTCATGATGTTTTGATTTTCAGTAGCCATTTCATTGTAAATACTACGTTGAGCTAGGTTATAAATCTCCATGGGAAATATCCTTACTTTTATGTAGTTTTCCTGAGGTCTTGTTGTGGTTTAACACCAAGGACCGTGTTCCCCAAGGGGGAAGGTTTTGTTACAACCCTGGTAAAAATTTAATGTAATAAAAGTTAATGAAGGAAAAATAAGACCACGTAAAAGGGACACTTATTCCAAGTTGGATGTTGGGCAAATATATCCTAGAGGGCATCACTGGATGGGTGTTTTGGCTGAGGAAATTGACAAAAAATTAAAATGAAAGAAAACAATTTTGGCACATTTCATTATGGAAATAAAGGAAATTAGGAGAAAAGTAAGGTGAAGGGTCACAAGTTGCATGTGAGGAGGAAATTGAAGGAAAATAATGGAAAATGAAGAAAATAGGGGCTTTTTTCACAAAACGGATTCTAAGGATCGATTGGTAACCTTTTGTGAGTTCAAGTCTAGATCTCTCTCATTATTCTCTCTCTCTCTCACTCTTGGTCACTTAGATTTTTCTTCGAGCACTCTAGGAAGGATCAAGGAAGGAAAATAAAGCAAAGGGAAAGGAAGGAAAGAAAGGATCAAGGAAGAAGAGAAGGATGAGGCAGCTTCAATAGGAATAATTGTAGGTAACCTTTGGCATCTATGATTTCCTAGTTGGTTTGGACATGCATGGAGTTCCATGTTGGTATATGGTTCTCTTGTTGTGGGTAGCATGATTTTTCAGGTTATGACAATTGTTTTAGCCCAGCCTTGCCTTTTTATGGATGCCATGGTATGTTGGGATGTTTATCTTGGTGTGGAGCTTTGGTTTGCTAGATTGAATTCAAAATCTGGGGTGGAGGCGGTCTCAAGGTTCATTCCCAAAGGCCTAGAATCCCCTTGACCAGTTTTGGTGGGATACACAGTAAATCCTGAGGGGGAAATCTAAATTTTAGGCCTAGTTGTCTATGTTTGAATTGTAGTAAGTACTGAGAGATTGGTATTGGTATAGGGCCTAGTGATATGGGATTAGACTACAATAAATCCTGAGAGACAAGGAGAGGGAAAATTCCTCAAGGATATTGATGCATTCTGAATGGTATTACAAGTTCAGTTTAGTTGTGATCAGAGCACTATTTTTGGTGTGATCACAATTTGATTAGGGCAAAGGTGGTTTAGCCTCTAGATTCCCTTGGTTGTTCTTGAATTGGTTGTTTTACAAGATCCCATGTTCATTCTTGGAATATGGCGTAGGGGTGACTAGCTAAAAGAGAGATTTGGTTTAGCGATGTCAATGGTTAGGTGGTATGTGGAAGTCTCGAACATGGTTGGATTTGCATATGATTAATAAAATCTAAGTTCTATTACTTTTGAATTGATTTATATGTGGATTAATGGCTCTCATATCTGTTAGGGGAATAAGCACCCTACGGATTTGGGTTTGAACCCCAACAGAGCAAGAGAAAACTACAGTAAGAAACACTCATACAACTCAAGCAACATGGTTATATAAAAAAACTATGCTATAGCGACCATACCTGAATGTCCTTCGTTTGGGTAGTTCCAGTAGGGTTCAAACCCTTTGCAACTCCTGATGATCTTCGAATCTGCAAATCAACCAATTCAAATATACATAACACTATATAGATAAAGCATTTTAATGAAATTAAATTTGTATCATATAAGCAAATGATTAGTTATACATCAAAATAACATTCATATATGAATTACAACACTATCTGATGCATAAACACAGTTAATCACAGGAACAAGACAACGCTTCTTTTTATTGTAGAAATCTATAACTAACACGGAGAGAATTCACGTGAGTCTTCTTCTTCCGACTCCAAGCAGAATAGTCCTCCAGATACGTCCAGTCCCAATCTTCAACAACCTCCTTCCATAAACAATACCATGATATCTCAAGCAAGAGGGAGAATATCAACAATCAAGGAAACAAGGGTTTCCTGAAACTTGGGGAAGTGCATGAAGCACAGGCATACTTCAGACTCAGTCAAGGATAATCTCAGAATAATAATTCTATCTCTTCTCCTTAAGGCCTTCCCATAGAAGTCTATTTATTTAACGAATTTAGGCTTCTGTGATCCATATCAATTTTGAGAAGAATCTTTAGCGAAAAATCACATAGAGATATTTTAGTCGATGCGTTTCGAACCAACCAGTGTGGTTCATTCTATCTCTCATATTTATTTATTTAAACTCTTTAATTTATTTCAATTTTAATTTATTTATTAATTATTATTATTTTAACCCCTTAATAAACTATT
>APFE031288615.1:86474-122871 GCA_000404065.3 Pinus taeda
TTATTCTAACATATATTTACAATTATGAAATTATCCATTTATGTTTATAAGGAAATTAATAACTGATTTTTCTTATTTAGTCAATTATGCCCTTTATAGTCTAGCCAACCATTTCCTGGTCAAATCTAGCTATTATCTTTTTAGCCCTTACCTGATTTGGAAACTTGGTCATGGGATATTCTGCCTGATCTATTTATATTGCACAACAAGTTCTGCTCATTCAACTTGTCCTAACAATGAACCACACTGGCTGGTTCGAAACGCACCGACTAAAATATCTCTATGTGATTTCTGGTTGAAGATTTTCTCAAAAGTATATTTATTCTTCTCCCAATTAGTTTTTTAGCTCGGAAACAGTTGGGAAATAGTTGGGCCACGAGAAATAGGAGGTAACAACTCTGCCCATAATTAAGGAAATTTAATTTTTTAAAGTGTTTTAACACATATACGTGGGTTGGGTATTGACTAACCTACGTGTACACAATTTTATCTTATGGAAAAGTAGCGTACAAGGAATAAAACACTATTTTTAAAATATTTGGACCAAGTTTGGAAGGAGGGGTTGCCCTAGGCCGTAAACAAAGCATCAAAAATACCAAGGGTTTTTAAATGGTTCTATAACAATATCTCTGATATTTATATGGTTTTATGCTGGTTATAAGCATGGTTAAATGACAAGTTCATGTCATGGTTACTTCATGTATTTAATTGTAATTTTTAAATGGATGGATGAAAGACCTAATTAATGATATAATAGTTAAATAGAGAAGGAGGTGATCCTTCTAGTTATGTTTCAGAAGTTATTTCAGTCGTTTATGCTTGTCTTGTATCCTAGACCTGTAGTTTGCATTGATGTTAAGAGTTTAGCAAAATGTCAGTCCCGGTTGGTGATGCTTAGGGCTAGTCCTAAGGTTGACTTTTTTTTCAATGGCATGGTGATCATGTCTTTGATGGATTCTAAAGATTTTAGCAAGTTTGGGAAGAGGCTAGGATTCTAGGCTAGAAGAGTGTCTCAAATCTCAGGGTCATTGGAACAGGTCACCTAAGTAAAGTCCACATTCATTGGCACATTGGCCTATGAGAGTGACCTTGGCTTTCTAAACAATGTCATACCTATAACATGAGAGTGATCAAGTGTTAAAAGGCTTAAATAATCAGTGGGAATCAGGGACAAGATGTCTAAGTGGATGAGATCACTCCTGAAGGTGTTGATGCTAACCTGGATGGTTTGTTTGATATGTTCCATTGTTTCCATTTCCTTAAGGTTACCAAGGAAGTAAAATCCATTATAGTAGCCTCTCTCATCACATGTCTACCCCCGTTGGTCAGTTGCTTGGGTGGACCTCGGAGGAGGGGGTGTTACATTTTTCCACTTGCTAAAAAAAAGCATCTCAAGAAATGCGTCAAGGTTTCCCATCACTCCTGTATCCATAAGTTACGACTGGGGAAATAGAAACATGAATTCAAGAACAAGTTTATGGAAAATCGATTTTTCATCTAGTATGATTTTTGTTCGTTTCACCATTATTTCCAAGCAATTATTTTTCTCAAGCCATTTTTTCCCTTTAAGTTAAGGGATATGCTCACATGTAGTTAACTTGTTATTTTCCCATTCCAAATAATTCCACTTAAATCATGATATACTTGACCCACTTAAATCTTCATATACTTCTCAATTTTTGGTTCTTACGTTAAGGTAAAAGCCAAAAAAATCATACCACTTGTTCCTCCATTATATGGTTGAGTGCATTTGACCATTTTCTAAAGCTAGATTTCAAAATCCCTTTCAACTTCTTTCTATTATATGTTTTGATTTTTTGTGGTACACTATCGTGGTTTGGTTTTGGAAATGGGTATTCTAGCTTCGTAAACTTGATGAAATTTTAGCCATTATAATGGTAAAAGAGTCAAAATAGATTCCTAGAAGTTTGAAAATACAAAATAAACCCACATAAAATAAAATATCTCTTCTCAAATGCCCAAATGTCCATACTCTAGGTGTCCAGATTCATATCAACTACGTTGGAGTTTTAAACAACAATACCAAAAATCTTAACAGCGTGAAACTCTTCTCTATGACGCTGCATTCTGTTCAACATGCTCATGATTCACATATGACGAGTTTATTGAAAATAAAAATGGATTACTAGAATAGGTATTGGTTCAAACAACTCTCTTTTGTGTTGTAAATACATCAACGTTGATGTTTTGTTTTTATCAAATTTATTGAGAAGACATTTTTGGCCCTCAGAAATGGAAACATGTGTTGAAAATGATATTTTTTGTCCTATTCCATTTCCAGGCCATTTTATGATGGAATGAATGGCTCTAGTTCCATTTCTAGTAATAGAGATGAAAATCATACTGGTCTAGTAAAACAAAGAGAAGTTTGGCATGCTTCAGTATCTTGTCTTCTCACGCTGATGATTACTCCATTGCTTACCCTTTTTTTCCTTGATAAAGCCTTAAGAGGTTGTGATGACTTATTGTAATTTTCAGTTTCTAGATGGATATAATCATATACATATCTATTGCATAGAAGGTCAATAAATACAATTAGTTTTTATTTTGTTATGAATAATAAAGTGAAAATAAGTCCTTTGTGATTTGTAAGTGTGTTAGAATTAATGGAGAATAGGATATTATTGTTATGTAGTTGTGAGTTTGCTTTCTATAGCTATTTAGTTGCTATTTTCTTGGGATATGATTGGTTGTCCCTAACGAATTGTAACTATTTAATATTGAGATTAATGTGAAGCTAAGTGTTGCATTTTGCTTGAGGTAGCTCTTGGTTATTTGCACCTATGAGCTCCTCTTGTTCTGGTTCATTATTTCATGTCTTCCCTGTGTAATTCTTGACATGGTATCAGAGCTACAGGACCAAGGGAGCCTATACCTGAGTGGTAGAGGCTGATGTGATTGAGGCTAGATCAATGCGTTGTTTAAAGGGACAATCACGTCAATTTCACTTATAGACTTACATGGTTTTTTGTTGGCAGAATGACACGAGTCCGTGTTGGAAAGTTGCGCCGAGATTGAGGTGAACAAAAAATATGTGTTCTTTTTTGTTTTGGTGCTCTGCTTCTCCTACGTGGAGGCGTTTAGGCTGCGAGGAGGAGGCATTCAAGCTGCTAGGAGGGCTGCGTGAGATGGCGCAGCAGAAAAAAAAATTGTGCCTGCACGATCTCAGTGAAATTCGTGGAGGAGAAAGTCCTTTAGATTGTTGCGTGGAGGCTAACTGTTGGAGGAGGCTGAGATCGCTTGAGGCCATCTGGAGGTGTGTAGGTGCTGATCGACATGAGACTTGTTGCAGACACCTCAAGGGAGGCCAAGATCACAGCTATGAAGTGTTGGTTTTGAGGCCATAGGGGAGGTTGTTAAATGCTGCGTGATCCTGGTATAATGACTGCGTGAAACCTGCATGTTTCTTACTATGTTGAATTAAGAAGAGGCCTTCAACATCTACCATGAGCATGGAGAAGGATTGTGTTTTGGGTGCTGCGAAATTGCGTTTTGGGTGTTGCAAAATTTCATTTTTAGTGCTGCAAGATTCTTGTGTGTGACTTTCCAAAGTTGAAATTGGGTGCTGCGAAAGTCATGAACATGCGACTTTGGCGTGGATGGCAATATTGAATCCAGGACCACAGAGATGATTACTCTGGTGGTATTGAGAGTGGAATTCAACCCTAAATCAATCCAGCCGTGCTTGATTGAGGGACAACACAGATCTGCCAGGAAAGGAGATTCAACATTTTCTTTGTTTAATTAATATTTTTAAATTAAAGTTTCAATTTCTTTAATTAAAAATATGGAGGCTCTTATTATTTGATAAATGGGGGCAATTTTTTTTAAAGGGAATTTGGAGTGATCATTTTTTTAAAAGAAGATCTGGGGTTGGTTTTAATTTATTGAAGTTTCTTTTTATTCATTCAAATTGAATAATCAAATTGCAGAAGCTTATCTCAATGAGTTTAATAAGTTTGATGGCTCCAATTACATCAATTGGAAGTTTAAGCTCGAGACTCTGCTTGAGGGATAGAATGCCTATGGCATTGTCACCAGTGATGAGGTCAAGCTGACTACTGCAACTAGTGGAATGAATACAGTAACTCAAGACTGGGAGAAGAGGGAGATGATGGCAAAGGTTCTCCTCAAGCTATCTGTCAAAGGTTGCATCATCCCTCATATTCAGGAGTGCAAGACGACGAATGATATATGGATGACTCTCAAAGAAATGTACGAGATCAAGAAAACCAGTTGAACTTTGTCCTCAAGAAGAATATTTTCTCCATGAGGATGGAGGAGAATGAGTTTGTATCTTCATTCATATCTCGGATAGAGGTTAAAGATAAATTAAGTGATATCGATGAGACTGTGTCGAATGGTGATCTGGTGAAAATTACCATAAACAACATGATAGATGATTATCAGATGTTTATAATGCGATTGAATACATGAGAAAGCCTCCAGGCTTTGAAGATCTTACTGGGCTCTTGCTACAAGAAGAGGAAATGAGGTTGTCTCTGAAACCTCAAAATATTGATCTTGCATTGATGACCAAGATGGAGTTGAAGGGGAAAGCAGTGGATGATCACAAGAAGGGCAGCATATCATAAAAAAGGACACCACAAGGTATGACCTCGCATAAACATGACTTTGCTCCTAAATGTTTTTATTGTTGTAAGATAGGCCATATTGCTAAATTTTGCCATAAAAAAAAGGTTGACAGGGAGAGGTACAAGCAAAAAAGGCATGCAGGTCATCTGGCTTATGCATATCGGAACCATGTTGTCAGATTATTTATGGATGAGACTACACTAGCCACTAAGGAGGATGAATCAGAAATTTGGTTTGTAGATTCTGGAGCCTCCTCACATGTGACAAGTAAAAAGCAATTGTTTAGAAATTTTAGAGAATCCAACAATGGAGTAAAAGTATACCTTGGAGATGATAGAGGGTATGAGATCAGGGGACATGGAGATATCCTTGAAACTTTTCCTAATGGAAACATCAGGAATATATTTGATGTGTGGTATGTACCTGGGATTAAGAAGAACCTATTTTTTGTATCAAAGATTACAGATCAGGATCTCAAGGTAGAATTCTTTAAATCTTATTATATTATTAAATACTTGTTTGACCAGATGAAGCCTATTACTATAGATGTTTGTATGGGAGGACTCTACAAATTGGATGTGAAGAGTACACCACAACAAGCATTGATGTCATCGAATAAATTTGCTGAAAACTTGTGGCATCAATGACTTGGCCACATAAATTTCAGTGATCTTCTTTTATTGCAGAACAAAGGTATGGTGGATGTTCTTCCTGTTTTGAAAAAGTTACATATTAATTGTGAAGTATGTGCATTCGGTAAACAACATAGACATGAATTTCCTATTGTTAGAGATAGGAAACAAAGGGATACACTCGAACTTGTACACACTGATTTATGTGGGCCTATGCAAACAAGATCTTTAGGTGGGGCCTACTATTTTCTAATATTTGTTGATGATTGTACAAGATTCACATGGGTGTATTTTATTAGACAAAAGAGTCATTCCTTTGAATATTTCAAGCAGTTCAGGAACATGATTGAAAAGTAGACAGGAAAATTCATCAGGATTCTTTGATTAGATCAAGGTAGAGAATTCAAGAAAGGGGATTTCATCAAATACTTCAAAGAGCATGGGATAAAACAACAATTTACAACACCTTACACTCCTCAGTAAAATGGAGTAGTTGAGACGAAAAACATAAGAATGGTAGAGTGTGCTCGCAGTATGCTAAAAGGTAAGAATCTAACTAATGGTTTTTGGGCATAAGCTATCAATACTGCAATGTATTTGAAGAATAGGAGTCCCACTAAAAGTCTTGATTATAAAACTCCTTTTGAAGCATTTTTTCGCTTCAAGCCTGCAGTAAGTCACCTTAGAGTGTTTAGTTGTAAAGCTTTTGCACATTTTCCCAAAGAAAATAGGAAGAAGTTAGACTCAAAGGCCATTAAGTGTACTTCCATTGCATACTGCAGCGAGTATAAGGATTATAAGTTGTTTGATCCTTCTATTCACAAGTTGTTTGTTAGAAGAGATGTAGTTTTCCATGAACAAGTTGATGACGAAAATCCTATTCAAGATAATGAAGAATGGCATGTACCCTTACTTTCAGATGAGGATGCTCAAACGGGGATCAGTCAACAACAACAACAACAACATCAAGATAAAGAGGAGGAAATTGAGTTGAGCCCACAAAGAGGAGAATAGAGTGGAATAGTGGACACCCGACCACTCAGGAGATCTAGCAGACCGAAACAGTTACCATCTCGGTATAGGGATTGTGCGCTCATGACTGGTATGTTAAACATTGCAGAACCTTCTAATTTTCATGAAGCTAGTAAGAGTTGTAAATGGAAGCAAGCAATGAAGGAGGAATATGAATCTATTAATAAGAATAATACTTGGGATCTAGTAAAGCTTCCTCATGGTAAATAATCCATAGGTTACAGATGGTTATTTAAATTGAAATTTAAAGCAGATGGATCTATTGATAATATAAAGCAAGGTTGGCTACAAAGCGGTATTCCCAGAAAGAAGGTATTGACTATGAGGAAACATTTGCCCCTGTTGCAAAATTAAATACTATTTGATTGACTATTGCTTTAGCTACTAAGCATCATTGGAAAAATACATCAATTAGATGTTAACTCTGCTTTCTTAAATGGTGATTTAAAAGAAAAGGTATGCTTAATGCAGCGTGAGGGGTTTGTTAAGAAGGGAAAAGGGCATTTATTCTCTAGATTAAAGAAAGCTTTATATGGTTTAAAACAAGCTCCTAGATCCTAATACAACAAAATTGATTCATTTTTCCTCATGCATGATTATAAATGGAGCAAAAATGATCCTAATTTGTATATTATTTTTAATGATGAGGGGAAGATAGTGTTGATTTATTTATATTTAGATGATCCAATCATGAAAGGGAATGCATACAACCTCATTAAATAAATCAAACAACAGTTATCACAAAAAATTGAGATGAAGGACCTTGGAGAATTGCATTACTATTTGGGTCTAGAAGTTTAGAGAGATTCAAGCCAAAATTTCTTGTCCTAGGGTAAGTATGCTAAGAGTTTGTTGACTAAATTTAAAATGGATGAGTGCAAGGCTGAATTTGTGCCTTTACATCAGAATAACAAACTTCACGTGAATGATGGTTCGAAAAATGAAGATGCAACATTGTACAAACAATTGGTTGGTAGTTTTATCTATTTGACTATAATGAGGCCAGATGCCAGATGTAGCTTATGCAGTGAGTGTTTCGAGTGAGTTCATAACTCAACCTCATGAGAATCATTGGCTTGTAGCGAAAGGAGTACTGAGGTATTTGCAAGGAACTTCAGACTTTGGTATTTTGTATTCTAGTTCATTTGATGTTAGCTTGACAGGTTATACAAACTTTGATTGGGTGGGAAATTTAGATGATAGAAGATCAATTACAGGTTACGCGTTTAGCATTGGATCCAGGGTTATCTCTTGGTGCAGCAAGAAGCAACATAATGTAGCCTTATCCTCAGTAGAAGAAGAATATCAAGTTATGTGTGCAGTAGCATCAAGTTATGTGTGAAGTAGCATGTGAGGCAGTTTGGTTGCGCAAACTTCTCCAAGATGCAGAAGAAAAACAGAAAAAAGCTACGGTTATCACATGTGATAATCAAAGTTCCATCAAGCTGGCTTACAATACATTGTTTCATTAAAAAAAACTAAGCACATAGACACTCAATTTCATTTTGTTAGGGAAAAGGTGCAGTCCAAAGAGATTTGTGTTGAATATTGTAATTCTTGTGATAATATCACTCATATATTTACTTAGCCTCTCGGAAGGCTGAAGTTTGAGTTGTTTAGGGATATATTAGGTGTGTTTAAGAACCCTTTCTCCACTAAGGGGGAGTGTTAGAACTGATGGAGAATAGGATATTATTGTTATGTAGATCTGAGTGTATATTCTATATTTGTTCAATTCCTATTTTCCTCGGATATCATTTGATGTCCCTAACAAATTGTAACTATTTAATATTGAGATTAATGTGAAGCTAAGAGTGGCATTTTTCTTGAGGTAGCTCCTAGTGATCCACACTTGTGAGCTCCTCTTGTTTTGGTTCATTATTTCATGTCTTCCCTATGCAACTCTTCACAAAGTGGAACCAAGAAAGAAACTTATTGACGGTGGAGTGTATCCTTTTTGTTATAAGCTCGGAGGGGATAAACACTCACATTGTTTCAATGTAGGGATACATACACATTTTTGGTAGAGCACACAAAGGGTAATTACCATGCAACATACAAGGAACCAAACCCTCACTAGAAATTGTGAGAAAATGTTATCTTAAAATAGTTTTGAAATTACCCACTAATCACGATAAAAGAAGATAATGACCATAAAATAGACATGGCATCAAACCTTCCTTCAGAATTTTCATCACCTCTGTGGGTAATCATTACCCAGACAAGCTAAGTATAAAGAGAGGTCTGGACATATTTAGAGGTGTTAAGCATAATATTTGAACTAGTTCTAAGAATTTACATAGTTCCCTGAATTGAAACATCGCTGACACCTAAATTATGCACTAGTTAGCCAAGGAAAATTTGAGAATTTCATAGCATTTACTAAAAATCATTAATCACATCCAAGCTTTGAAAATACTACATAAATATGTGACACAAGCTGAAAAAGGAATTAATAATAGTTTATGCATAACTTCGATGTTTTTATTGTTATTCATAATTGTATGAACTAGTGATTTCAAAATCTAAATTGTAAAGTGAGTGAACTCAAATTATAAGGAGAGTGGGATCCTCGTATATTATAATAATCACCTTCACTATCTATCCATCCACATTGTATCTCGAGTTGCGGTTGTGGAATCCCTTGAAAGGATTGATTCAGAGGTATGAGAAACATGTGGATTTTCACAATCTAAGATTTACAAATATCTACTACTACCTAGACTGATTCAAAATATTATAACTTGCAGTGGTGATTACAATAACAATGTCTTTCGGTAGTCGGTGATACACGTGGTTAATAAGGAGTTATATTTCTCTCCTCCACTAGATTCTAATAAGTGTAGAGGAAATAACGAGAACTCCAGTCTAGACAACGAAAATGTTTAAGAGCTTCGACTCAGTCGATTTGATTCTGATATTAACTCGTTGTACCAGACAGAATAGTAATGCAATTTAGATATGATCCAAAGAAATAAAGGATTAATTGGTACAACAATTAATCCGGAAAATAGGGAGCAATTTAGAAGTTTTCAAAGGCACTGAGATTTGGCTATCAGGTTCTAAGAATATTATGGAATGCTGTTTAGCAACACTGACTATAATGATATGAGTGAAATGGTAGTGGGTGGAACTAACCCGATGTCATAGATTGCATCACCAGATCTGGAAATTACAATTTTTTTGAAGGCTTTACGAGAACCTTTCTTTAACGTTTTCCTTCCATAATCACAACACGGTCTCTTCTGCTTACTATGTGCGTTCGGGTAGTATAATGTTAAGTCTTCGATGCACATGCTAATACATACTCACAATCATTATTGCTCCAAGTATAACTATCAACTTCCTTGATTGTGTCGAGATATCTATGGTTATTTTGTGATTGGAAATTGATATGATTAAGAGCTCACCGATCATGAGGCTTAAAAGCTACCAGTAGGCGATAAAGAAGAAATAAAAGAAGAGATTACTGCAATTTCAAATCTACTTCCAAGGGAAGTTGCATACTAAATACCAGACCGAGGTTTTGTTGGATTATTTTGAGGTTTTGTTTTGTAGAGTTCAGATTGATTGAGTGGTACAGGCATCCCATATTTTGCAATATATAGAATGTTTTTGCGATGGATGACAACCGTCAGTACCACGATGTTCATATATATATACACCAACGATAATTTAAATGATGAATATATGACTCTATAAACTTTGCAGTCACGTGAATTTGACGCCAGCCTTACAATAATGATGATTCTCTATACGATTCGGAAGGATTCATAGTTAGATATTTGAGTATCAGAATTAGTGGAGTTTAATTAATAATCTAGTGGTTAACCACCCATTAATTCCAGTTCAGGACGAAAAATTATTTAGAATGGAAATGTATTAGTTTCAATTCAATACGCCACGTAGCTCAGATCCTTACATATATTTATTTTCTCTCTTTTTTTTATTTTCATTGACAACTCCAACACTTGAATGAATTAAAATACAAATGAAGCATTAACAAGAGGTGTAATAATTTGATTTACTTCTTCATTGCAGAGCGTTGTCTACATAGGTTCGTATTTAATCGAGGGCTTTCTCATTACCATTTGGTAATCACCCAATATAATGTTGACACACAATGTCATTTATTGTTCTTGTGCTACATTTCGGCTCCTTATGTTTCCTGTAACAACGAGGTATGATATATACATATATGTTTCCATTTCAGAGATTTATGATTATGTGTTGTGTTTATATTTATTGTGTGAAACAATTGGTTCACGGCTTCAACCCACATATGTTAGAGTTGCGAGTGTATTATTCCGTATCTAAGTGATTCGCGTTAAACGATGACAGAATTAAAGTTCAAGATTATATCCATTTTTTTTTTATATAATAGGCTTCCAACATGAATTCATCACATACTATAACATTGTTCCAATTATAACATTTACCATTTTCAATAAGATCATATCATGTAAATGATGGGAATTAACTTTAATAGGTCCACTCGTTCTAGAGGCTAAACCAAGGCTCTAATACCAAATGTGGGGATCTATTTTTTTACAAACCAAACTAAACATAATAACAACTAATTATTAGATGCGTGAATCTATGCTCATATTTTATTAACTAATAAGTAATGTATTTTGAGTTACCTTATTGCAAATAATAATCAGATAATGTTCTTTATTTAAGCTAATCATCCATTGGTATCACCCATTACGAGGCACATAATAATTAAGACACATCAACATGAGAATAACTTAATAAGTTTAAGGCATATTCATCAATAGTTCATAAATTTACAACTCGAACCTCATATATCCTTCACTTTTACAATATATTAATTTTATAAAACAACAACCATGTAATATAACTTTATGAAAACACAAGGTACCATTCACCAAAGGGAAGCAGATTCGATCTCGACTTTGTTTCTTCTTTGAGCACCCTTGTTATTGTCAGCATTCATGTACGACAGATGGTGAATCTTTATTGAATTTCGTATGGTGCATCTTTATTGAATTTCGTTGATTCATTGGTTGGTCTCGCAACCTACTTCTTGAGTAATCTTCTTCCCCATGACCCTGGGTTATAAAGTAGATGAAGAATGCTAACCAATGGAGGAGATATGTCTTAGTTGAAGAGTTCCCTCTCTAATGATCTTCACTACAAAAAACTCACTACAGAATTTGTAATCACTCATAATAGAATTATGTAATCTATCCAACAATAAGGGAAAATGTGGTCCCTCTTCGATAGCTTGCTCCATCTTTTATAGGCAGCTTCATAGGTGGAACTTTTCACTTTATACAAAAATGGTTAATTTTTTTTTCTAAAATTCTGGTTGTTCAGCCATCTATGTGTTAGCTTATAACAAAGGCTATCCTAAATTATTTACTTACATTCCTATTTAAAAATATTACCTTCCCTCACCCCAACATGACTCCCTATTTCTTCTCTGAGTTGTCTCCTCATCCCCCTTTTATACTGCTTATTTTTTGTTCGTTGCTAAACTCAAATGATAGATCTCATATTTGTTTCCCAAACTACACCCTAGTTTATCTCAAATTGAAGCTAAATTTCTGAAAATTATATTATTATTCTTTATTTTCATACGCCACACTCTTTTGTTAAACTATACTAAGATTAATGTTTTTAATTAGCTTTATGTCCACTTCTCCATTTTTCTTATTAAAACACTTACATGCTTTGCAGTTGCTTTATATGCACATTATTTACCTAAGATTTTCCAAACATGAGAAGGGTAAAGTTACTCAATTGGTCCAATATTTGTATTTCTTCCTATTCTCCCTTTACCCCACTATTTACTCTTGATTTAGTTCTCTTTGTTCTAAAAACACACTTACTACATTATATGAATATATATGATTATGAAATCTTTATAATATTTTAGTAGTTTCTCATTGATTCAAAGGGTGTCATATCAATTAGTTTCTTCTTGATGCCAAGGGTGTCAAGTTTGTCATGCCCTTTAAGAATGTCCCTTGATGTTCCAAGGGTGCCATGTCACTTACCCTTTAGGCATCTAGTGATTCTGAGGGAAGAGACTAGGTGTGATGACAAAGATCGCTATCTTCTCCTATGTCACCCTTTATAGTGAGACTAATGATGTTAGGGATCAAGGAATTCACATTAATGCACGCCCTCGACCAAAATCGTCCTAAGTGACCTAATCGAGGGTGTTTCCCCACAGCATCATTATATTCAAGGTGAAGATATCCAAACATATTTTAGTGCAAGTCATCGAGAGAATGCTAGAGGGTGGAATCAGGGATGTTGTCCCACCCCTTCCATGAAGTCTCATGTATTTGTATAGGCCCATCATCCATTTCTGAGTCATTTTTCAAAGCAACCAACTTCTGTCTCCAACCACTAACATGTCATTAGATTTCACAACATAATTTTAATTTATTTATTTTTAGATAATAGTATGAAATTCAAATAGAAGGAGACGTCCCCAACTCATCAAGTGCAATCTCATTTCGGTAGTTTCCTGCCAAACTCAATAATTATGAGTAATATTTTTTTATAATATTAGTCACCAATGTAATTTTGTATGTTAAATCATCATCACGACCTAATCATCAACACCTTTGTAATGGTGAGAAAGAACTATTGTAAAAAGACAACATAATGAATCAATCACATGACTAAAAATACTCATAAAACATGTCCATCACAACTATTATCATGGAAAAAAATTATAATCACATCCACTAATAATAAGAGTCAAATATTCGGATCCTCAACCTGAAATACTCAAAGAATATTGTATGATCCTCAAAACTATATGAAAACTAATATCCTATCAAGATCAATAAAATAAAGTAAGGCACTACATTATTATTTTTTACTTTTATTAAACATTTTAATTATTAAAACGAGAATTCAAATAAGAAACATTTAATAAATATAAAAATTAACTAATTTCTTTCTTAAAATACGACTCATACAAAAATTAGCTGAATTCTGACTTAAATTATGACTTATTTATTTGACTGATTTATTTCAATTTTAATAGTTCAATGATAATGTACCTTGAATTACGTTTTTTAAAGAGTATTTTGGACATGAAAATATATTTTAAAAGAATAAAATATCATATAGCTATATTAAAAAATGGATTAATATATTTATTTAAAATCATAATGAGGTTTTAGTTTATTACATAGTGATGCATAGTAATAGTTTTTTTTTTTTTTATTAAATTCAAAAAATTATTGAAATTTTATTGGTATTTAATAATTAGATAAAAATACGTTTTTTTATTGATTTTAATTAACAAGTTTGTGGAAATATAAAGTAAATGTGAGTACAAAGCTTCATGCTGAAATCTTTCGTTAATTACTCATAATTGATTGTTGGAGCTATGTGTTTCACATATAAGGTATAATGGTAGTGGTTGGAATAAATGCCTAAGTTATAGTGGTAGTGGTTGAAAATAACTCACTACCAACGTAAATTCATCTTAACTCTAGAGCTATCAAGCACCGAGGGGATAAAATATTTGAATCTGTAAATTGAGTTTGAAACTGGAGGAAATATTTGCACCTTGAGAGATTTGATTTCTCGTTACTCTTATTAGATCCAAGTTTAAGATGGATTATTGTTGGTTTTCATCAACAAAATAATATAACATTTTAATAAAATATTTTTTTGTACCATATGGGACCCAACAATCCGCCTAACACATAACTACTATTAAACCTCTGGGGGTCTAGGACCCCTTATCCTCCATGTAAACTAGGTCACAACTTGGGGGATTTGAACCTTGGATCTCTCAGTTTTCATAGATTTCACATTACCTAGATCACCAATTGATATGCCCCTATAAGACTTTAATAGAACATTTTAAGTATAAGGAGATTTTTATTTTCATCTGTTTTATATAATATTTATGTAGATAACATTACAATATTTAATTTTTTATTCATGATTGTAAAATTAAAAATGATAATAGAAAACATATATGCATAGGATATTTTCTCTCTTTATATATAAAGAATTTTCATAATATTTTTTTTGAAATGTTAAATATAAAATCAATATTAAACATTGAAAGAATTACAAAATCTCCTTCATGTCATGAATTACAAAACACTTTTTAATAGAAGAATAATTCTCTTACTCTTTCTTTCTATATGTGTTTGCTAGTAAAATATGTTTTTAAACATGCATGTTGTTGAAATATTTCATTTATAACCCTACATTAAACCTTTTAATATTATTAAATTTTTTTAATTATATATAACTCCATATTTTACTTATGGCTCATAGTAATTTATTTTATTAATTTATCTTTTCTAGGTAAGAACCATAGGTTGATTTAATCTGGTCACTCATCACCAGGAGTTCCTTAACAATGGCATAATTTTCTTGTCAATCAAAAGCCTCTTCGGTGTTATAGATTTTTTTTTTTATTAAACAAATTTTTTTAATATTACATGTATTTTTTTAATAGTATATATCAAACTCTATATTTTATTGTATGATTCATACTAAAATATATATATTTTTTAAATTATACATGTAAACTAAAGGTCCGATGAATCACATATCATCTAATATAAACAATATTATTTTAAGTGTAAATTAATTAAATATTTCCATCATACTAAAAAGCTAATTTTTTTCCTTAATTACTTTATATCACTATATAAAGTTGATAAAAAATTAAGATGAAATATGAAATAATTTATTTACCGCTACCAATAATTTTTTGTTAATATTATTTAATTAATTGTAAATGTAAAGTTACATGAAAAAATCTCTCCCATACTTACTACAAAACGCCTCTTCATGCAATTACACAAATAAAAAATTATCTCAGTTACATATTTATTTAAACAATTATATCTATATATATATATATATATATATATATATATATATATATATATATATAATGTCCCAATTGGTTTTTTTGGTTAAAATTTGTCACTTTTATATCCCACATATTTGATTCCAATATATTTGGATTAAATTTTAAAATTAAATAAATATAAAGTTAGGATAATTATAATACAATTATTATAAATATAACATAATAATAAATTGTCTCAAATTATTCCCTGAACGGGGTGCGATATAGGTCATTGTCCCTCTCAGGGTTTTCATCATGTGTAAAAATATTGGTGATAGGGCTAGATGGTGGCTTGACCCTTACCCTCGCATTTGTGATCATGATATTGGGGTGGTAGAGAAGATGGGAAGGTTTAATGATGAAGAGACAAGCTACAAGGCTCTTAAACTCCAGCTCGGGATGGTGTGGAGGCCCATCCAAGCAATTGCGTTGTTTTGGTGCTTGGTTCTTAGAGCTAAGCACGAGCTCAGGGCTTTGAATCCTTTCTCTGCAAGAAAGGCCGGTAGGTTATGTTCTCAGGGCAGGGTCGACCTCCAGTTCATGGCATGCATTGTTGGGTATGTTCTTTTCCTTTTCTCCCATCCTACACTGTAGCCTTCTCTATACTCAATTGTCTCCTGCAATTTTGTTAACAATATTTGCAAGTTGAATATCGTAAGAAAGGGAACTGGCTTCTCAAAAAGAGGGAAAGTTTCTATGGTTTCATTTTGTGTTTTGTTTGTTATTTCTATGTTGGTTTCCTTTTTCTTTGGTATTCTATTGCTTCGAATCGGAATGTGTGTAAAAATTTAGGTTAGTTGTCTTCTATTGAAGGATTTCCCATCAGATGGTAATGGATATCTTTGTGATTTGTTGGCCCTGAGAAAGGGAATGATCTTTGATTGTTCTTCTCCAATATTTTATGGTTATTATGTGGTCTCCAATTGTATTCATCTCGCGGAGCCATTCTATGGCACCTCCCTTCTGAGGCAACAAACTATCTCTAGATTATCTTTGTCTACTGGTTCAATTGAGCACATGATGTTGGTTATTAGAATAGAGTGGCATTGGAGGCCACCCTTTTTTACTTTTAGTGTATATGTAAGGCACGAGCCTAACGCAGATTGTTTCTTGCCCTTATTTTATGTAATTGTGTTAGGTTCTCAAAACATGTGTAAACACTAAGACTGCAAGCAAATGCTCTAGTCTTAGACTATAGCTCAACCTGTTTGATTGAGACTTTTTAATTTAATTGAATGGTTGGTATTCCAAATGGATCGTCCTTCTCGTAATGTTGGTTCATCTAGAAGTGGGGGTTGGAGCCGCAGTAGAAAGTCAAGGAATTGAGGTGGTTGGGGTTCTTCCTTTGCTCAGCCACTCAAGAGAGGCGACCACAAATAAGATGCTTAGATTATCAATGAGGTAGCACAGACAAATAATACAGGTACGCCAACCAAGGTAAAACAAATGATCTCGACCGGGGAAGCAAAATTAAAACAATTGACAGATTTTGAAGTGAAGTTAGAAGACTGGCAAGTCCTAGTTCCAGATCTAGGACACACTCATGGTTGTATCACCCAATATAAATAGGTTATTCATCTCTACTAGCTAATGAAAAGTGTTGTATCCAAAGCTATTATGACCTCTCCTGCACGCTCTGTCAAATCTGATCTAGTCTTCCAAGAAATTCAAAAACAATTTCGTATTGTCCAATTTCAAATCCAGCAGTAGCATGTTTGTCTTGGTCGTATTGAGAAGCACATTCCATTCCTTCCATAGTCAGAATTAATAGGATCCAGTGCTAAGGGCCCAGCTCTTGTGGAGTCCTCTCATGAGTAGTTGTTAGTTTCGATGTAACAACTTCTTATTTTTTTTAATTTTCTAATGTATATGTCGGTTAGTAATACTTATTATAGTTTGTTAGGTGAAAATTAGTTTACAAACATTGATTCTTATAAGGATTTTTTTGACAGACTTAAGTTATTGAGATTTTGGATTGCATACAATGTGGTTGAATGACTAATATACATGGTTTCCCAATGGATCAGTTGAGGCCATTGAACAACTTTCATGAATGTAAATTTCCTTTTGAAAATAAATGAATGAAAAAGTCCTACCAAGCTTCAAAAAAAAATATTTGAAATTACTTTTGTATAATGACCATCCTTCAAAATCCCATAGTTTGGATTAATCGAAAGAATTAAATAAAATATAAGGAAATTATGATATATTTATTTTAAATTTTGAAATATAAAAAAATAATTAAATTTAAATTAGTATATATATTATGTATTTTAAATATAATATTATAATCAAATAATATAGATTTATATTTATTTCATTATAAAACAAAATATGTTTTAAAAAAAAATTATTTTAATATAAAAATACCAAATTTACTTTTAAATTTAAAAAATATAAAAGAATATTTATATTAATTTTTTAATTATAAACAAAAATATAATTAAATAATAAATTTTAATTAAAAAATTTGAACTAGTTTGCAAGCTATTCTTAAATACAAATTTAACAGTGTCAAATTATGTAAAGGTTTATGGTTATTTTTTGTTTTATTTATATATAAATTACAATATATAATATTATTTTTAATTTTTTATTTTAATGTTGACTTAATCAACATCGTTGTCATACTAAAGTGTAGAACACTACTCAACTCAAAAATATCACAATTAATTAGATTTTATTATTCCCATATTACATATAATATATCACATATTTATGTATTACACATAAAATATTTATCATATTTTAATAGTTTTGGGTTTGTAATATATAATTAAACAAAGTAATAATCAATTATTAAAAATAGTTGATTTATTTTGTAATTTCTTGGATATTTATTTTTGGTTAAATATAATATGATGTTGATTTAGTGTTATATGGATAGATGAATTTTTAAATAATTTAAAAGAAAATATTAAATACTTATTAAAAAAATTAACAATTTTTAGGTAGTCATATGGATTTTTGTAAGGATTATGTCTCGTTCATTACCAAAATTTAAATGTAGTTGGAAACATAACTATATCATTCAGAATATGGGATCTAAAGTGTAGGTATTGATTACTTCAATTCACTATACTCACCTCATTTTGTAACCCATGTATTAGTTGTCCAGTAAGTGTTAGATAGAATACGAAATTTGGTGTCTAAAGATGGCAATTCAGACTTATTGGAATTAATTATATAAGAAGAGACATGAAAAACAATATATTCTTCACCCTGAGAAAAGCTCCAAGTGCAGATGGTATTTCAGGTCAGTTCTATCAGGCTTATTACGATGTATTTAATTTTGATCAAATTCCTCTAGTGGATTACATATTCAAGCATGACTATATGGTAAGAGGGATTAACTTCTCCTTCATTTCCTTGATTCCCAAAGAAGTCAATTTGACCTCATTCACCCGGTATAGATTGATCTCTTCATGCAATGTTTCATATAAGATCATTTCCAAAATATTAGCATAGCCCATAAATCCTCTCCTTCCAAAGCTCATCTATGAGAATCAGGGGGGGTCTTAGTGTGTTGTAGGCAGATAATAGATAATATTGTATTGGTGTATGAAGTAGTAAAATAAAGCAATGTAAGGAAGGGCAAAATTATGGTCATCAAACTTGATATGGGCAATGCATTCGACCATGCCAATCAAGGCTTTTTATTGAAAGTGCTATCTCAATTTGGCTTTAACGGGAAATTTTTAAAATGGGTGGAGGTTTATATCTCCTCCCCTTAGATATCCATCCTAGTGAATGGCCACTCCTAGAACTTTTTTATACTCTCAAGAGGACTCGGTGAAGGGTGTGCATTGTCACCTTTACTCTGCATCTTCATGGTTTATTCATTAAGCAGACATATTGAATATGAAAAAAGGAATGAAAACCTTCTCGGAATAAAATATGTCTTAGGAGTCAATAGTATAAACACTCCTAATTTTCGAATGATATAGTCATATTCGAAAGAGCGTCATCAATTATTGCAGAGTGCTTCAGGCAAGTTCTAAATCAATATCTACTAGGTTTCTCAAGGTATTATTAATCATAGAAAACAACATATCTATTCTTGGAATATTAGCCCTTTTTTTCCTAAACAATAGGGTTTTCTTCTTCAGTTCCATCCTGTAGCCTCTTCGAAATATTTCAAATATTAGGAGATTTTGATATGTTTAAAATCCGATTCTTCGCAAGCCTAGTTAATAATTATTGGGAAATTTAATTCTAAACTACAACTATGGGGAGAACTCTGGTTCAACTTAGTTGGGCGTCAAGTTCTTCAATTAAAGTGGTATTATCAGTTTTTTCTCTTCACTAGCCCACGTACTTCGTAGAACCGACTAGGACTATTTGTGAAGTAGCTAAATTAATGAGGATTTTTTCATGGGATGGTGGTAAGCATAGCCAGCGAGAGTTTCATTTCATCAAATGGACTTTCCTAAAATCCAAAAGTCTCATGGTGTCCCAGGGATTTGGGATCCCTCACTTCTGAATATTAAGTATGGTATCAAGTTGGTCTCGAGATACATTTCAAATCATTATACCTAGTGGAAAGAATTTATGTGATGCAGATACTTTCAAGAAATTAGAGATTTTAACCTCAAAACTCCGTTATCTATAAAATGAGGCTCATCAATTTAGAATATCTTTTATTCAATCTTATTAAACAACATATTTCCATATATCTGAGGAATGATATGTCAATAAATATATGGTTATATTGAGTCCTTAATATCGAAGCTTTGGAAATTCATGAGAATCCAATACCCTAGACAGACTTGCTAGTATCTAAAATAAAATTCATGCTATCAAATATTTCAAAACGGGATAGCTCTATTTCAAGGATTTTATGGAACTTGGGTTGTGTTCCACGCCATCTATTTTCGCAATTTAGCCTATTGATTTCTTTATCGGATGGATACGTCCTTAGGAACGAGGCCTCTCCTAATCATTGTGTATGGCAGAGCTAAGAATTTATTGTTTGAGAAGGCCACCCTACATTACTTTTTCACGTAGGAATTCTTCCAATATCTTGTACTGGGTTATGAGTTTGGAATCCATAGTATCCACCGAAACCCGAATTCTTTTGTTGGTCGTTAATGTGTGGTAAAATATTGATAGTGGAGAATCTTTCAAAAAGATAAATCAATGGCCCCTCATGTTCTCATTTATGTTGGAGACAGGAAGAAATAGTTTATCATCTATTTTTTAGTTGTTCCTTGTTTGTCATGTCGGGGATTCCACCTTGCTCCTCTCTTCTCTAGAATTCGATGGCCTGAACAACCCACCTCGCTCTTATCCCCTTGGGAGGGTTTCTACCTTGTAAAATTCAAAGTAAAGCGCTCTTTGAAGAAAATCTGGTTGACATTCATGAAATCTGTCTCTTATGGTGTTTGGATAGCTTAGAATGACAACATTTGCAATGAGGAGCGTATCAGCCTTTCTCTCTAGCCTTAACAACTCGAGTGCTATGGGTTGAATATTAGAAGAATATTTCCCTCTCTATTAGTATGGGAAATTTGGATTCCCAACAAGAGGAATGGTTTCTTAACCTCCTTCTTTGTTTTCCAAGGTGCAAGGAAAATCACACTAGACTTGGAGAATGGGAGAATTTGAGGTTATTTGAAGATTAAATGAAGCAATGGACAAAATATGAGACATTAATTTTTATGAGTTCTTTTTTGATTCAAACCATAATCTCGGAGTGGGTAATGTTATTCTTAACACTTATGGAAAAAATGAAATTGAGTACATTTGGGGTTTGACAAATTCTGCAAATATTGTGGCAGAGCTCTATGGATATCTGCAAGGGATCCTGTTGGCAAAAGAAGGAAACATATAAGATTTATTGGTGTTGGGAGATTAAAAAATGGATACAATCACCTTGTTCGTGAGTATTTTCTTAAGAATTTGAAGTTGCAAAGCATTATTGATCAAATCAAGAATATGAAACTAGTCTTATATACTATTACTTTCTTTCATATTTTTATAATAAACATTTATGTTATAGACTATCTCACAAAAAAGGGTGTAAATTGGTCTACATGTAGATATGAAAAGATTCATAAAAGGAGGGAATAACAATGAGGCTTTCAAAAACAATACCATCATCTTATTATGAGGGAGGCATGAGAATCTCATAAACAATGCAAACATTCTCCTTATACATTTTTAATTGAAAATATATATGAGATAAAAATAAATTACATTATTAGATAAAACAACTATAGAGATGTTTCCATGTTTACTAGATTTTTTATGTTTCCTTCTTCTTGAGTGTGAGATGTTGCCAAGAAAGAATTGTTTTTTTTCCTTGTTGTCCAATCAGTTAGATGTTTTTGATTGTTGAGCCTTTCTTGGTTTCCCAATTCCTCCCTATTTAGAGTGGGAAGCATCTTGGCTTCGTCCACCAAAGGAGGGAAACTATTCTTTAATGTTTTCATTGTCGGCCATTTTGTATGCACTGTGAGTGCCCCTTCCGACCAACAAGATATGATAAGTCAAGAGCCACATTGACACCCCTAACTAGTTCCATTTTTCTCAGTGAGTGTTTTCCCTATGAAACAACAAAACTCGTAGTAGACTTGCCCATGAGAAGTGGTGAACAATGAGATGTTGAAATTATTCTTGCATAGAAAGTAGAATGAATTTGAGAACAAGAAAAAGGTTGTTTGTCTACCACGAAATCTTCCACAATAGGGCCTTTCATATTTTGGAAAATAGGGCCCTTCATTCACTGCCATTCTTTAGTTGTCTTCCTATTGGTTAATACATTATCCACACTTTGTCGAAAAGTTGTTGACCATGGCTTTGCCCGAACTTGTGTGGCACTCTTGTGACTAGAATTTGAACTTGACGTTTCATTCATTGCTACCATTTATGGCTTTATTTGAACCCCATTACTACCACCATCGGATGTTTCATATCTCTTTACAATTTGCATATTTTTGTGTCTAGTTTGACCTTTGACAACAACGTGTTTCTTTGATGAATCATGTCCAATAGATGGTTTTCCAGCAAGGCAAACAGATGGGGCATTGGATAAGGAAGCACTTGGAATAAGATTGATTTGGTGTTTAATAGAGCATTGGGGATGCAACATTCTCAGTTTGGTTAAGATATTTACAAAATTTTGGTTGCAGTGGAGCCATAGTAGGGGGTATTGGGTTGGTTTTGTTTTATGGATTGACAAGGGGAACCAAAATAAAAGGAATGTATTGGTTTATATTGAATTTCTTAATGGGAGCTTTGCTAGTAGGAGGTTGGGTTGATTTGAGGGCCGAGGATGTCAGCACATAGTTGTGGCCCTGATGTTGCAAGTGGTATTTGTGATATTTAACATGATAAACAACATGTTGAGCTTGTTCGTATGGAATTCTTAGTAACAAATCGGCACAATCGAGAGGAGAAACATCACATACCACAGTATCTAAAAAAGGACCAATAGCAAAGGCTATGACATAATGTTGGGAGAGAGTAAGACGAGGGCCTTCCTTTTGAACCCAACCTAGCTGATATGGGTTGGGGTGTGGAATGGTGGGAAGGCTAAGGTGGTGAATTAAATCCTATGCGAGAAGATTCTTTTGATTCCTATTGTCGAGGATAAGAGCCACCAACTCACATTTGATTTGAAAATTATGAGTAAATAGAGGTGCAGTAGAGGTTTTAGCTTCATTAGCAATCATGAGGCTCAAAGAGGGGTCTACTTTCATAGGATTGTTAAGAGAAACAACTGCAAGTGAGGTAGAGGAATTTGGTTTCTCTAAATCTATAAAAAGATTCTTGTTCAGGTGGATATTTTGATGCACATGACAATATACTGAAGCATGTGAGTTGGTCTTATCAAATGTACACGAGGGGGATGACACAGGGACCACATTAGATGGACTAGTAGGAGATGAAACATTTTTGGTTGTAGGACATCAGGTTTTAGGATCCACTTTACGTTCTACAGACAAGGCCTAAATAAAGGCCTTGTCCAAGGAAGCACTATCAAACAACTCACCTTCTCAACGAAAAACCATTAGTAGACCAGAATAAATTTCATAATTAATACCTATTTTAGATCAAAGATATGGAGTTGAATGCATAATTTGCAGAAGACATCAATGTATGCTTGCATTGATTGATTTGGTAATTGTCGAAGTTGCAACCCTATGGTAGGGAGATTTTGGAGATATACACGGGGTAAAAATGTGCTCTTAAGGCTTGGCAGAAGTCATTCCAATATGTGCTATGAGTGGATATGGTCTCGTCTTGGTCCACAAGCTCAACAACCATGGATATATTATTGAGTTGAGTATCCCACCATGTTTGCGCTAGGCCCTCCAACTGTAGACTCGCGATTTGAAGCTTCATGTCCTCTTCCATCGTGAGACATGTTTTGAAATATGTGGGGAGACTGTGGAACCAAGAATCGATGACCTCTCCATTCATTTGGACAGATAATTTGGGAAATTGAAAGTGTGTATCAAACTACGTCTATCTGAAACATATGACCCCAAGCGACAATTTGTGATGGGAATCTAAAACAAGGAGGGCAGACTAACAAGGGTGTCGAATTGTTAAGCCACAAATCCCAAAAAAAATCTTTGAACCCGTGGATAGCTTCCAATATCTTTAGCTCTAATACCAATTCATTTTCATGTAGATCTAAAAATATTCAGAAAAGGAGATAGAAAACAATACCATCATCTTATTATGAAGGAGAGATGAGAATTTTATAACAATGAAAACATTCTCCTTATGCATTTTTAATTACAAAATATATGAGATAAAAATCAATTATATTATTAGATAAAACAACTATAGAGAAGTTTCCATCTTTACTAGGTTTTTGATGTTTCCTTCTTTTTGAGTTTTAGATGCTTCCAAGAAAGAAGTGTGTTTTTTCCTTGTTGTCCAATTAGTTAGATGTTTCTGATTGGTGAGACTTTCTTGGTTGCCTATAAACTTAGACACACATGTCCTAAATAGAAATTATATTCATTCCCTCACAACTATTTGTTAATAAAACTATTTGTTAATAATGGGTGTGATGGGTAGTGTAAATTTGTGAGTATCAAGAGATCTTTTGGAGAATATACACCTCCAAGGACTATGTTTCTTTTATGATAGTAAATACACTAATAGATATCGAGAATAATGACAATTATTAGGTTAATTGTATAACTGGACTCATATTATTTCATTCTATTCTCCTATTGTATGAGTCACAATTTAGACATGAATTTTGATTCAATACAATATTCTCACCTTGATTTAATTTTTTTTTATAACTTTTTTTTATAACGAAACGTATAAACGATATATGTTAGATTATTAAACAAATATTAAAAGAATATGGTAGATAAAAATATATTTTGAATTTTATTAATATGTTACTTAATCATATTTAAAATAATTTAGATTAATATATTTATCCCTTTTTTTTGTTTTGTTGCTGGAAAAAGGATTCACATTATATTAACAGAAAAATGTTCATAGAATAGAAGCTAATGGTCTTGGGGGGTCTTTTCTCATCAGCAATCGAAGTTTTATTCCCGTGGGAGGGGTACCCTGAGAAACTTGCACAAAAAGTGTAGTTCAGAATCATTGCGTAGCATAAGAAAGTCAAAATTCTGAGAATGAAAGTTATGGTGGAACACAACCGCAGATTCTCAAACATTAGAGAAGTAGCCATGGTACCAAAATAGTTAATGATAAAGAATTCCAGAGGAATTTTAATGAACTTTGTGAATACCTATAAGGATTTAAGCCTACTGCAATCATGCCTACTGCAATCATGCTCGACCTACTCTTAGAGGGTTGGATGTGACCTCGTCTACATGTTTTTCCTTAATAATGCACACTCGGGCATGGAGAGAGTGAAGGCGAAATCACCTGAGATGCTGCTGGTGGCAGAGTTTCTTCTGAATATCTATGATTATGGGAGGAGTGTCCTTCAGAGGCCATGATGGGGGAGGGATAAGCAAGGCCCAGGGGAAGGGAGGCAGATGTGGAGGTATCTAGCGACGAGGGGCAAGGAATATCTGGAGGGAATTTTATGCCCATCTCACATGAGAGGTGGCAGAGGGAAGAGGTGGCATGGATATTGAAGGTAGGAAGCTCAACAATTCAACAAGTAGCTCGGGATTTATCTCTTTCCTAGTCGAGGGCCTGGTGGGAAAGAAGGTTGTGGAGTGCCCAAAGCATGTTCCACTTGTGGATCAAAGACCTGAAGTTGAATGTGAGTCAGAATTTCATTTTCAAATATTGCCCATTCTATGTCCTCAACAGGGGTGGTTATCGGGCGCCCTGTTCTTTGCTACAACTTTCTCGAGAAGTTCTTACCCACTCACGAATTTCTCGAGGAGTTCTTCCCCGCTGAAGACTGATGCCCGAGTAGATGGGTTTCAAGGGTTGGGATAGCGGCACAAGTAACAGCAGAATCAGCAGCGGAACAGGTGGATGAGGGAGACCACACATTGAACAAGGGAGCCCGAGGAAGATACCATTTGGTCGACATGGTGCGAGGAGTAAATAAACAGTGAAGCTAACCATACGAAGATGCTACAGAAGGCCAAAGTTTACGGTTTTAATGGGTATCACAGGCTAGATGTGACGTGGATGGAATGATCAATGCCAGATTGAGGGCATCATCATTCTTTCATTGATCATTCATCCCTGATGAAAATGGCATGGTTGGTACTTAATATTATAAAATATGAAGTTAATATATTTATGTGAAATCGAAATAAATTTTAACTTTATTATATATTACTAAATGAGTAGTAGTTTATATAATTTTTATTAAAATTAAAAAATGAATGAAGTTTATTTTTAAGTATATTTATGTACATATTAATGAATTTAAAATTTAAAATTATTATATTTAGTTTAAATTAGTAAATTATAATGAGAAATATTATAATTTATTGTTTCATTTATTGTTATTATTATTCTAATCAATTTTTTTAAATAATATGTATTGAAAATATTAGATGACTACCCTAAGTTCTATATCATTAGGTCACAAATGATATAAACAAACTATTCACAACATGAATTATGGAAACTTTTACAGATTTAACTAGAAAACCGATTGTTGGCTAAATCCATTAAATTGAAATCTCTTAACAATAAAGTAATTATTTATATATATATATATAATATATATATATATAATATATATATATAAAATTAAATTTTTCCTTTTAAATAATAAAATATTATTTCACATTATTTATTATAGAAGAAATATGTGAAAATAATTTCTCATAAAAACTCTTTTTATTAAAAAATAAATGAATTTAAAAATTAAAAAAATTATATTATTTCTAAGGATCTTCTTTAATAATATTTTTTTTTTTACAAACCAAGCTCAACATAATATCAATTAATTATTAGATGCAAGAAGCTTTGATGAGATTTTATTAACCAATATGTAATATAGTTTTAATTATTGCATTGCAAATAATAAGCAAATAATGATCCTCGTTTTAAACTAATTATCCATTAACAACATCCATTATGAGTCACACAATAATTAAGACACATCAATAATAGAAGCACATAATAATTTTAAGACATATACATCAATAATCTATAAATTTACAATCCAAACGAAAATAAGCATGTAATCTAAATTTATGAAAACAGGAGGTATTGTTCACCAAAGGGGTGGAGATTCGATCTCAATTTTTTTACTTCTTACACCCTCTTTTTGTTGTCTGCGTTCACTTGTGAAGAATGATGCATGATGACTGAACTTCATTGGCTCAATAGTTGAGCTCTCAACCTACTTTTTGGGCATTCTTCTTCTCCATGAACCCGTGAAATGCAATGGGGTTTTAAAGTAAACAAAGAATGATAGTTGATGGAGGATAGAAGTTTTTGTCTCAAGAGTTCCCTCTCTAATGACCTCCATTACAAGAAAGTAGGGAAAAAAGTGATCCCTCTACCATATATTTTTCCATCTTTTATAGGAAGCTTCAGAAGTGACACTTTTAACTTCATGCAAAAATAATTTTTTTTACTAATCTAAAATTTTTATTATTCACCCATTCATGTGTCAGTAACTCACCAAGACTCTCCTAAGTTATTTACTTAAATTCTTATTTGGAAATATTTTTTCCATCACCCCAACATGACTCCCTATATCTTATCCTAGTTGTCACTTGATCCCACTTTTATACTCCTTGTCTTGTGTTCATCACTGAAGTGAAATGATAGGTCTCATATTCGGTTACCAAAATACACGCTACTTTATCTCAAATAAAATAATAGATGGAGATCATTGTGTTGTTTCTTACCACATGGAATTTATACCATGAAGCTGAACTTCTTTAATTTAAATTATTACTCTTTATTTTCATTCACTACCTTCTCTTCATAATGAGGTTAAATTATACTAGGGTTAATGTTTCTAACTACCTCTATGAAGTTTTCTCCTTTATGCTTATTTAAACACTTAGATACTTTGGAGTTACTTTATATGCACATTATGTGCCTAATATTTTCCAAATATGGGAAGGGTAGAGTTACTTAATTTATTCATTTTTTTCTTTCTTCCTATTTTCCCTTTATTCCATGGTTTACTCTTGATTTAGTTATCTTGGTTCTAAAACATCACATACTACATCATGTAAATTTTTATGATTATCAAATCTTATTTGTATTTTAGTAGTTTCTTTTTTATGCATAGGGTTCCAAGTCGGTTGTGCCCTTCAAGAAATTTCCTTTAAGGTACAATGTTGCCACACCAATTACTTTCTTCTTGATTCCAAGGGTTCCAATTTGGTCATGCCATTCAAAAAATTCCCTTGAAGTTCCAAGGGTGCCACGCTTCTTGCCCTTTAGAAATTCATTGCCTATGAGGGGAAAAACTAGGTGTGACGATGAAGATCGTTGTCCTCTCCTTGCCACCCTCTACTGTCAGACTAGTGATGCTAGGGATCAAGGAATCCACCTTGATGTTCACCCCTAAATGAAATCTTTGTGAGTGAACCAATTTGGGGTCTTAAGATGACAATTTTCAAACACCTTTCAACCCAATTCGCACAAGGCATGCTAGCGAGTAGTGCCAGGGATGTTTTCCCAACTCTCCTATGAATTTTCATCTATATGTACAACCCCATCACTCATGTGTGATTTTTTAATCCAAGAAGCTAACTTGTGTCTATAGCCAATAACCTCTTATTAGAATTCAATGCAAAATTTTAAATTGAACATTATTTTTTTTTTGGGAAATACTATGAAATTCAATTCAAACTAGAGGTCATTGATTCATCACATAGAAGTGCATATGGGCAATATCCTAGCACACTCAATAATAAATAGTAATATTTGTTCATAATATTACGCACCAATATCACTTTTTATGCTAGATCATCATCATGACATAATCATCAACATCTTCATAACTCTGAGAAAGAACTAATGTAAGAATACAACATAATGAAGCCATCAAATGATTAGAGATAGTCATAAAATGTTTCCATCACAAGTACTGTCATCATAACATCAAAATAGAAAATAATTATTATCACATCCACTAAATGTAAGGCTGAAATATCTATATCCTCAACTTGAGGTCCTTAAACAATACTATATGAGCGTTAAGGCTATATGAAGGTTAATGTCATATCAGGGCCAATTAACTAGAGTGGGGCACTATATAAACCACCACTTAACAATAGAATTCCTCTCAAAGGCTGTAGAATAGGAAAGGAAAATAGTGACAGATTCCTAAAAACCCTCCCAAGTGGCCAAACTGGGAATATAATTGTCCCACTAGACCTTAACTTGGTCAACCAATCATCGTATAAGCTACAAATTTTATTGGTCCAGTATGTTAACTAGTTCAACCATCAATGTGCTCTTGTCCAAGACTTGCAAATGACACAAATCAACAACATGTGAAGGATCTGAAATATATTAACGTAATATGGACACGTAGAACACATCATGCATATGTGTTAGTGATTTAGGTAAAGAAAATATATATGTTACCAAAAAATTCCTTTCTATGATTTCAAAATGTGCCACAATTTGTGGAGATAATCATGCTCCCTTCCCAAACATTATGGAGTTATTTTGGGGTCTTACTCTAAAAAACACCTTATGTCCTACTTCATAGCACTGATCCATCTCATGAGCATCAACATAGATCTTTTTTCGATCTTATTCTTCTTTAACCCTTCTCTTAATTAGGGGCATTTATTCTTCCATCTCTTGCAATAATACTAGTCCTATTAATAATTGGTCCTCTAGTCGGTCACAACTAAGAGGGTTTCGACAAGGCCTCTCATACAAGAACTCAAATGGTTCCATTTTGGTGGCACTCTAACAAATTTTATTGTAAGAATATTCCACTATAAGAAAAACCTCCTCCCATCATTTTTGTTGATTCATCACATACATTTGTATCATGTCCTTGAGTATTTGATTAGTCCTCTTGATCTGACCATTTGTTCAGGGTGGTAAGTAAACTTGAATTTTAACTCGTTTCTCAAGGGTTCTTGGAAACTGGTCCAAAACTATCGTGTAGACATTGCTCCCCTATTTTATATGATATTACTTGGAACTCCATGCAATCTCATGATCACAACAATGAAAATTCTCATTATCTCTAGTCCTTTATAGGTAGTCTTAACTCGTATAAAATGAGCACTCTTGGTTAATGTATCTATGACTACAAATATGGATTCTAGTTTTCTTGTGGTCATTTATAGTCCTCTCATGAAATCCAGTGATATAAATGTGCCATTTATACTATAATATCTTATGGGGTTGCAATAACCCTACTAGATGTTTGTGCTCACCTTTTATTCAATGACACTCTAGAAATATCGCTACAATGTTTACATTGTACTTATTTATTCTCTTCCAAAATAATATTAGTTTTAGGTTTCTGCTCATCCTTGGAACACTATGGTGTGACATGTATACTACTCGATGTGATTCACTCAATATTAGTTGATGTATATCTTCATTTTATGGCCCATATATCATCCCATGGAATCCATGTAGCCCATCACTATTGAGGGAGTATCCTTCATACTTTGTGTCATCATTTGATCCTCCCTTAAAATATTTGAAAGTTCTTTTTACTATGTATCCTCAATTTTCAAGTTGAGAAACTTCTCCTTTAGGTTTGATTTTAAGGGAATGAGTGGAAATATTCAAGGTCTGCTACTTAAAGAATCTACCACCCTTTTTACTATTCCTTTTATGAAAGTAATATCAAAATCACATTCACTTATTAACTCTAACCACCTTCTATGTCAAAGTTTAAATGGTCTTGTCTGAATATGTGTTGTAGCTCACAATGATTAATTTTTTGTTCAATTTCCTTCCTAGTAGGTAATTCCTCTAAAGATTTAGAAAATACCCAATAGCTTCCATTTGTTGATTGTGAATTACATAGTTATCCATGTGGTGTCTAGGATTTCTTGACACATATGCTATTAATCTTTAGTCTTACATCAATACACAATCAAGTGCTTCTATGGAGGTGTTAGTGCAAATGAGAAATTCTTGCTCCATATATGGTACCTTAACGATTGATGCCATTTAATAATAAGTTTAACCTTTGGAATGTGTCTTCACATATTTCATTCCAAGTGAAATTCTTATTCAGTCTTTGGAATTTTGGTAATTAGAATTCTTATCTTTGAAATTTCTTCGAATAATATAAGATAATACACAACCATGCCAATGAAATTCTAGATTTCTTGAACATCGGTTGGTATTGACAATTCCATGATGACCTTGATATTTTTGAGGTCTACCACAATACCCTCCCGATAGATAATTTTTCCAAGTCAGTGGGTATAGAAAAGGAAAACTTGGGTAGCTTTCCATACAACTGGTTCTCTCTTAAACATTGCAAAAATAGTCTCAAGTGTTCATCATGTTGATTTAGGGTCCTTGAGTAGATCAAAATCTCATTGATAAATACTCCTACAAACTTATTTATGTATTCCCAAAATATTTCATTCATCAAAATCATGAAAACACCTAGGACATTTGTTAGTCCAAAGGGTAATACTATAAATACATAATGTACAAATATTTTCTTAAAGGTTGTTTCACACCACTTCTGCTTACATGCTCATGAACTAGTCACCTTTGATGTAAATTAACATTATGTAATCAAATTTAATGTATATATTTCAAATCTTGAAAGAAAAAAAATCAAATTTTAATTTAATATATATCTTTTAAAATATCGAACACGATAGAATATTGGTTATTGAACATACGTACAAATGCAAATGAATAAGTAGCTAATGAAGCACGTGAGTCCTTATACCATATTGTGTTGAGAAGCCTATGACCCGAGGTTTTTCTCTATTAAACTAATGATATGCAAAATATTCATCCATAAAATGTGTCTCATATCCTAGATACCTTCCCAACTCAAGATGTAAGATAGTACCATGATAATGGCCATAATGCTTATTGATAAACGTGTTTTGATTTTTCGTTTCAAAATGTGTCATCTAAAACCATTTTGGGGTGAAGTAGGAATGCAATTGAATGAAGGGATTTTTGAAGAATTTTCCACCTCATTAGACCAATATCCCACACCTCATTCTTGATTTTCATATCAACCATATAATTTTGATGTTACATTATGTTGTAAATCTTCTCTCTTATTTGATCCACACACTCACATGCATGCTTTGAGCATGGATGAACATTGTCAAACATGCTAAGGGTAGAAACAATGGGTGTCATGATGTAATGATATCTTCCACTCTCCTCCAAAACCTTTTGAAAAATGGTCAATGATAATGTCATTAACTTTGGGACCATTCTGAATATGAGAGCCCTTCCACCTTTTCCATTAAATTGATACCACCATCTCCCTAATAGATAGATGCACTTTGATGAGGCATGATAACATAATTAATATAGATACGAAGTCACAAACATAGTCTTAACAAACCAAATAAGTTGTACATTGGCATATCTCCTATAAATTGTTAAGGATGTTTCATTCTTAACAAACAAAAACTATAGTATCTTTGTCCCATTTACTATGTCTTTTCAATCCACCGAATGTTATTAATATCATTAAGGAGGAGGTCGATGCAATTCATGACACAAGGAGTCGAAAAACTATTGGGTTAACATATTGATTTAAACCCTAATAAAGTACATTGTTTAAGATATTATTTATAATAGTCTAAACCACATTTTCCCTTTCAACCTCGTATATTTCTATTTCCCTTTTGAAGAGGTTCATCAAATATCGACCATATTTGGCCCTCCTTATGGTATCACAGACTTTAAAGAACATAAATCATTTTTGGGTGGAAACCAAAGTCTTGATAAGAGGACGATGTTTGAAATTTGTACAACAATTTGAAATAATTGAGTCTTGCCCCAAAGTTCCTCCAATTGTCTATAATATCATGAAGTTTGTCTTTGATGCAAGCCTCTCTTTACACAACATTGTTTCCACATATTTTTGTTTTCCAAAGTTAAGAGGTTTGTAAAATTTAAGGTGTGGTGTTCACTAGATCTCTCACCATCTCCTTACATTAAGAAGACCTACAAATAATAAAAGTTCTTCCACTTGAAAAAAATAAAACATATCAACAAATGGATGAAAGCTTCCCCTCACTCTTGCATCCCACAGGTTACAAGTGTGGAAATTGAAACATGGCTTCAAGGACAAGTTTGTGGACAATCGATTTTTCATTTAATGGGATTTTAGTTGGGTTGAGTTGAACATTCAACTACCTATTTCAGTGTTCCAATTTCAAAAAATTATTTTTCTTAAGCAATTTTTTTCTTGGGGCTAACAGATATGCTCACATGTAGCTAACTTATTATTTTCCATTCCAATTAAATGCCAACTAAATTTTGATACACATCTCAATTTTTGGTTCTTTAGTAAGGAAAAAACCAAAGCCTTTAACAATTTATGCCAATTATTCCTCCACTACATGATTGAGCGCATTTAAACAATGCCAAAACCTTGATTTCAAAATCCCTTTCGCCTTCTTTCTATTCTATAATTTGGTTTCTTGTGGTACACTAAGGGGTTTCATTTTGGAAATGGGTATTCTAGCTTTGTAAACTTGATGAACTTTTAAACATTATAATGGTAAAAGAATCAAAATGGATTCCTATAACTTTGAAAATACAAAATAAACCCACATAGAATAAAATATATCTTCTCAAATGCCCAAATGTTTCCAAATGTCTTATTGTTGGTGATTAGTGATCATGATCTCCAAACTGCAAATCTAATGATCAAATGAAAATGGCTTGTCGCTTTTGTAACAATTCTCTTGCTGAGAATTTCTCTGTACACTCGAGATGTCAAGATTCATATCTAGTACGTGGGAGCTTTAAAGAACAATACCGATTCCTGGATAGAGTGGAACTCTTCGCTATGCGGCTGCATTCTCTTTAACATGCTCACGAGTCACATATGAAGATATTATGAAAAAAATGGATTACTACAATATGGGATCGGTGGAAAGAACACTCTTTTGAATTGGAAATGGGTGGAAATACATATACTGTTTATGTTTTTATTATCATATATATATATTTTATTATTTGCTGTTTTTGGTGTGGTGGCAAACAATAGGGTATTTTAGAGAAATCATTTCAAATTGTTTTAGTTTAATTAGATTGTTTTTCCGCTGAAAATCATGGAAATTCTGGCAAAATTTTGATAAATTAAGGTAAGGATTTTTGTAAATCTAAGTTGCAATTGTCAAATTTCAAAATTTTGGCTGCCTCGAATGCTTTTGATGGTTGTAAATCTATTTCCACCATCAAAAACATGATTTAAAAATTGCTTCTAAGGAATTTGTTGAAAAAAGAAAAATCCCAAATTCAAGCCAATTTTCATTTTCCAAGCATTTCCTCCCTCAACCTAGTAAACTTGTCCTTTCAAATTTCTTGGAAAGCCATCTTTGGCCCTCAAAAATGGAAACATAAATAGAAATTAACATTTTTCATCCTATTCCATAGAGATTCAAATCATACTAGTCTAGTAGTATGTTACCTCTAGCTAGAGACAATTTTGAAAAACAAAGAGAAATTTGGCAAGCTACACTATATTGTCCACTGGCACCGATGATTACTCCATTGCTTACCCATTATTTCCTTGACATTGAGGAGAAAATAAATCCTTAAGAGGTAGTGATGATTGATTGCACTTGCAATTTTCTAGGTGGATATAATCATATACATATCTATTCCACGGAAGGTCAATAAATACAAATAATTATTTTGTCCTTATGAATAATAAGTGCAAATGAATTCTCTGTGATATGTAAGCAAAAAGAAAAAAGAAAATTATTGATAGTGGAGTGTTGCCTTTTTGTTGTAATCTTAGAGGGGATAAACACTCACGTTGATGTAATGTAGGGATACGTACATATTTTTGGTACAGCACAGAAAGGGTAATTACCACGCAACATAGAAGGAACCAAACCGTCCCTGTGCATATTTAGAGGTGTTAAGGTGTTAAGCATAATATTTGAACTAGTTCTAGGAATGGACATAGTTCCATGAATTGAAACATCGTTGATAAATGGATTATGCACTAGTTGGGAAAGGAAAATTTGAGAATTCGATAGAATACTGAAAATCATTAATCAAATCCAAGCTTTGAAAATAATACATAAATATGTGAAACAATTTGGATTAATAAAAGTTTATGCATAAATTTCGATGTTTTTATGGTCATTCATAATTCTTTGAAGTAGTGATCTCAAAATCTAAATTGTAACGTCGGTAAACTCAAATTATAAGCGGATTTTTCATTCATAATTCTTTGAAGTAGTGATCTCAAAATCTAAATTGTAAAGTCCGTGAACTCAAATTATAAGGAGAGTTGAATCCCCGTATATTTCAACAATTTCTTTGATTATCTATCTATTCACTTTGTATCTCGAGTTGCGATTGTGGAATGCCTTGAAAGGATTGATTCATAGGTATGAGAAACATGTGGATTTTCACAATCTAAGATTTACAAATATCTACCAGTACCTAAAATGATTCAAAATATGATAACTTCTAGTGGTAGTTACAATAAAAATGTCTTTTAATGGTTGGTGACACACATGGTTAATGAAGAGTTATATTGCTCTCCTCCACTAGATTCTAATAAATGTAGAGGTAATAATAAGCACTGCAGTCTAGCCAACGAAAATGTTTAAGAGCTTCCACTCAGTCGATTTGATTCTCATATTAAGTTGATTTTGATATTTCCACACACAATTATAATGCAGTTTAAATATGGTCCAAAAACATAGAGGATTAATTGGTACAACAAAATTACATGCATAAGGTGCCCTATATTACATAAATGAACATCATCCGGAAATTAGGGATCAATTCTGAAGTTTTCAATTAGTGAAAGGGGCTGAGATTGGCTATCAGGTTCTAACAATATTAATAATGGAAATGTAGTTGACAACACTCACTATAGTGATCTAAGTGAAATGGTAGTTGGTTGTGTTGGAACTACTACACCATGCAGACTCTCAGTTAGAGCATTGGATTGCATGCATGTGGACGCATGCAACTACATGCAACTGCATGCGGACTCTTAGTTAGAGCATGCAACTACATGCAACTACTACACATCTACATGTAGACTCTTAGTTAGAGCATGGGATTGCATGCAATATTCATTTTTGCATGATTTCCTCCTTGAGTTGCTCCTTCTTTAACTCCGCAACTGACTAGTTATCTCTGGAACTTGTTGTAGGTGTTGAGTCTTCTCATTGATCACCACTATAGTTCATTACCTTGGGATCTTTACCCAGTAATGCTATATCATGAGCATTGTAACATATTTTCTAATGAATCATTCTTTTCTTCTTTCGATTTTCTTTTAGTGTTTTTGCTTTGCAAAGCTCTATGTTCAACCTTTACTAGCTACATTCATCTGTGCAGGTTTTCTAACACATTTACATGGTATCAGAGCCCACAGGTTGCTAGATAAAAGGCGCACCAATACTTTATTTTGCAGGTATTACAGCTCGAAGATCGAAGATTGACAGAAAAATGGAGTTTCCCAAAGCATCGATCCTAACACCGTACAACTATCACGAACGGAAGGACCAAATGGCTCGATACCTTCGTCAAAAAGGGTTGTACAGGATTACCATGGCTACAGAAGTGGAACCCACTTCAGCCATAGAGAAATCCAAGTACCTCAATCGTATGGATGAGGCCCACGGATCCATATGCATGTGCATCTCTCCAGAGTTGCAGTTTCATCTAT